>UXSR01000056.1:0-105078 GCA_900604375.1 Mesocestoides corti
CCCGACGCCACACCACACCACATGCCTGCGCCCTTCATACGTCGCGACAGTTTCTAGTTTTTATAAATTTCCAAATGTGTGGCAATACCTGTAGTTTTTTAGGTATTCTAGCGATAGTGGTTTTTAATTTGATCAACTTTATTAACGAATCAACTTTTTAGCAAAGGAAATGGTGTAATCTTTCTTGAACCTTTTGCAACCTAATTAAATGGTAGAAATAGTTACCTTAGAGAATTTCCGGTTTGTGTTCATGTGTATGCGTTTTTGGATCGTGTCTTGCTTATTTTTTCGAGGGCGAGAAATAATCGAAGATATTGTAACTTATGATTTTTTAAATATAAGACTACTGTTATAAAGCGTCGAATGCATAGAGCTGAAGTAGTGCCTGGACCAGCTTTGTAAATGTCGAACTAATCTGACTGGCGGAATAGTGTATTTTGGACAAACGTTTAGTTAAGGTTACTGGTGTGACTTAACATATAACGCAGGGTAACGTTACACATCCTAATTGAGGACAAGTGCCATGTGTTGGGATATTTTTATGGCGTGGAGCAAAAGTGCTGCTACTAGGTTTTTCTAATTCTACTAGTTCAATGGTTCTTCGTTTCGATTTTCAGTCTCTAGAAACTGCAAAGTAAATTTGGAGTAACAATATTTTACTTTCTCATCAAATACAAAATTGAGGCTCCTACGCTCTAATAATGTAAAGTTAAGTCGACTAAAATGCCGAAAATGTAATTTCCTAGAGTACTTATTCTGCACCCAAGGGTACCAGACTTGGGTGCCATGAATCCTATAAAGACTGATTAGAAGTATTTAACAAAACCTTAACAAGTCTGATATTTTTGGATGGAATATGCCTATTTTTGCGCCTCTTTCGTAAACTGGGATACTTCTTCCTTTATTTATCCACTTGGCCTGTAGTAAAATCTCAGCTGTAGAATTAATCATATTTCGTAAGTTTTTCTTCTCTCGCTAAGTCCTGGGGAAGTCATTCTACGGCAGGACAGAATGCTCACTGCTACAAGTCTTTCATATTTTAGGAACCCGTTTTTAGATGAGTCAACCCACCACCCTGCCAAAATCTGCACCAACAAAGAGAGCCTTTCGTATTGCTCACCAAGCACTCTGTCTTACAAACATCGACTTCTCTCAATGCATTGTGCTTGGTTTTACCCAGTTGGTAGTTTGGCCGCTGGATACCTCTCTCAGGCGTATCCCTCTGAATGTGCGCCAGTGTCGTGTGCATCGGGTTCTTTTGGAGGCTGCAGAAGATCATTTTAAGGGTCCCGTGGACCCCTATTCGCGCATTTATCCCCCTACCGACGTACCAGTTTCTTTCTCGGACCCTTGTATTGAAATATACAAGCAAGATTCCAAGTTTCGAACCTTGGATAGTTTTGAAACGAAGCACACTTCAGCAGTCGCTGCTGCCGACCCAGATGAGGGAGGTGGAGAATTGACCATTCGGATTCCACCCACTTTCTTCAGCCTCGTTCAGGAGAAACGACCTCTTTTGATCACCATCGAATTCTCGCTCACTCGTCCCACGTATGGCTTCCATTTCGTCATCCCAGAAGACGGTTCTCTGGAGAGTGCGTGCGCTTTTACCGGGGGCCCCCCAAACTCCTCTCGTGCTTGGTTTCCGTGCCTTGACTGCAGCGAACCGTGCACCTGGAAGATTGAAATCACCGTTGACGACGACTTCGTCGCCATAGCACCTGGTGAACTCCTTGGTCCTCCCGAGTACACCGACGACTTGCGCTCAAAAACGTACCAATTCTACCTCGCACATCCCACCTCGGCGCCTTCTATTGGTCTGGCGGTCGGTGCCTTTGACATCTTTCCTGACCCGAATGAGTCGACGGGTACCACGATCATCACCCACTTTTGCCCAAAAGGTCTACTTCCCCTGTTGGAACACACTATTCAACCGCTCGCAGGGGTTGTCGAATACTACGAGGGCGAGCTAGCCTCACAGTTTCCGTTTCACTCCTTAAAAACGGTGTTTGTCGATCGCGCGTTCGAGGATCACCAATCGTTCGCCTCACTCATAGTCTTCTCCGTCGATTTACTGCACTCGGCGCGCATAATCGACCAGGCGATTGCAACTCGTCGTGTTTTTGCATTTGCAGTTGCACAGCAATTTTTCGGGTGCGCGCTGCAAGCCGAGACGTGGTGTGGTGCCTGGTTGCCCTACGGCATAGCCGGTTACCTTGCCGGACTTTATCAGAAACGGGTCTTTGGCAATAATGAGTACCGCTACCTCATCGCCAATGAAATGCGGACCGTGACTATGTACGAACACACGCGGCATGGCATCATCTTGGACCCGAGTAATACGATTCGTAAGAATACGTATTTCAGCCTAAAACACCCCCAGGTACGTTATTTGATATATTCGCTAGCTCGGTTTGGCTTGAGTACCGAATTTACCTGTTGCAAGCTCCGACGAAATTCGTAGTTTACTCTTGCGGTCTAGAACATTTCTTGGATGTACGTTCTAGTTCTTGGCGTATTCTTCCTTCCCAGGTCCTCTCTCCAGAATACCTAAACGTCTACATCAAAAAGTCCCACCTGGTGATCAGGATGCTAGGCATGCGATTCGGTCAACGCGTAATTCTACAGGTTTTTAACAAACTCTTCGCATTGGCTCGTTTATCAACCAATCAGTCCTCCGGTTCGGACGAGGAGTTGTCCACCGACGTCGCCTCAGCGCCAGGCAATGCCGCGAGCAGCGGTCGGGACGGCGTCGTGCCCCCGTTGTTGAGCGATGAGAACCGTTCCAACTTGCTTCTTTCCACCGAATTTTTCAGGCGGATAATCTCCACAGTTACGGGACAGGATATAGAAAACTTCCTTGACCAATGGGTCTTCAAACCGGGTCACGTTCGCCTCTTCGCCAAGTTCCATTTCAATCGGAAGCGCAACGTTGTTGAACTAGAATTGAAACAGGTGAGTTTGTTTTGCGGATTTCCCGAGAAACGTTGCGGATGTCTCAGTGGTTAGGATTTACAGTCTCCTAAGCATGCAGCATTAAATGTAATGTGACTCGTCCTGGCAGGATCTCCAATCGCGCAGCACCCTTAACTACACCGGTCCGTTGACCGCCATGCTGCAGGAGCTTGACGGACCCTTCATGCACACCTTCAAACTGGAAGAGGGCCGGACCTCCAGGGATCTGCAGTGCCACTCGAAATCACGAAAGCACAAGAAGAAGAAGATTCCTCTCTCCAACGGCGATGAGGTCGAAATGGATCTGGGTCGGATCGACTCCGACTCTCCCCTCCTTTGGCTGCGACTAGATCCCGACCTGACGGTGATCCGGAGCATCCACACGGAACAGGCGGACTTCGCGTGGCACCTGATGCTGACTTACGATCGGGACTGTCTTGGCCAATTGGAGGCTGTGCATGCTTTAGCTGACTTCGCGTCACCTGAAACTCGTCATGCATTGTCCAATATCGTCGGGGACGAAAAGGCAAGCTATCAAGTGTTATGTTTATGCCTCCACATAAGATCAAGTCATCGTTTAAGTCTGGCTGTATTACATATTTGCCAGTTCTTGAATCTGCAGTTCCTTTGCCAGAACGGAAACGCCATCTCAATGGCTAAAAAGCCAAAAATTTGTTGATAAAAGTTGTAACTAAGACTTCAATCTGAGCCCAGCCGGGTTGAAGTGACGAACTCTAGGCGTGTTACTCGTTTGTTGCCCATTTTCTAGGTGTACTACCGAGTGAGAACCGACGCCTGTTTCGTCCTCTGTCGCGTCGCCAACGAATTAGCAAGCGTCGGTGGAGGTAGTGGCCTTGGCGGTGCTGCTGGTGGTGGTGGGGTTGGGGGAGGTTCCAGTCATCATCCCCATCAAACCTCGTCGGTTCTGATTCCCCTGTTTTGGCAACTCTACTCCTCCCCCATGGCCCGTGGACTCGTCCGTCAGAACGACTTCTCCAATCTCCAACGCTACTTCCTGCAAAAGGCCATCGTGCGGGCTGTTGCCACCCTGCGTGTCCAGCAAGTCTGTCCTCGTGACGTGCTGAACTTTCTGGTTGAGTTGAACCGCTACAATGACAACTCGCGAAACGACTATTCAGATTGCTACTATCGCGCCGAGTTGATTAAAGCCATGAAGGACACGCTGACTCCTGCGATTGTCATGCGCGGCGTGATTTCGGTCTCCTCACTGCCCCTTGAGGTGCGGACGGTGGTTGAGGAGGTGGCTCGGTGCATAAATCTCGACTCACAGATCCCTAGCTACAAGAAAGCCGTCACCGTGGCATGTCTCCTCGCCATACGTCGCCTTCAGCGATTTGGGTTTCTCCCGGTCGAACCAAAGTTCTTCTACAAAGCAGCCTCCCCCGGTCAATACACGGACGTGCGGTTGGCGGCCATCAAGTGTCTGGCTGACTACGTTCGTGTTGAGAGGGACCAGGCTGCTTTAGACTGGCTGTTTGATGAAATAATCGAGAAGAATGTCGACTCAGAGGCATCGTATCCTCGTCTTCGCTACGAAACTGTCCGCCTTCTCATAAACACTCCTCCGTTTCCACGTGGAGAGACGGGAAGTAGACTGGACAAGCCGCAGCTGGTTGACCGACTGTGGGCCCTGATGAACTACGGCTGTGCGGGGGACTCGAGATTGCGCTGTGCTGTAGCTGATCTCTACTTCACGCTCTATGGGAACAGGAGGCCGGCTTGCCTCCCCCTGGCAGAGGGTGTGCTCCTAGTTCGAGTCCGTGAGGGTCGATCGATGGTCAGACTCCCGGAGAAGGAGGGATCAATGGATGGAGACCGGAGTGACGCAAACGAGGACACAATGTTCGAGTCAACTGCGAGGCAGCAAACGGACGATTCCTCACCCCCCGCCAAAAGAAGAATGGAGCATTTGAGTGATGATGACGATGAGATCTTTGTAAGAGTTTGTTTAGTTTTCACTCGGGGTTTTCGTCTAAATCCAAAACGTTCTTGGGACCTATGGGTCTCCGAATTATTGTGAGTTTTGCAGTAATCCGATTGTACTGTGTTCTTGCTTTAGCAACTCGTTAAAATTCTAGTACTAGCATTGTTCGAGCCCGTGTTTGGTTCGAATTGTAGGTTTCTGGATATTTGAGTCCATCCAATTGCCAATTACAGAATCTTACATTATGTAGGAACAATAAATTATCGGTTTTTTATACTTGTAACCTCCGTTGACTCCAGGGTGGCTGCTACCCAGTTTTCGATTTTGCGAATAATGATCACATCATCCTTAAGTAAACTTCACACTTCGCCACCGCTTTCGTTTTCGGTCAAAATTGGTTTAACGTGGTCTCATCGACCGCCTCATGTTCTTTGATTAAGCCGTCAACATCATTCATGTGTCATTTTGTCCTTTTAGTGACTCAGTGAAAGCCGGATTTGCTGAATTTGTACATAAAATCACGTGGTATTTCCACTTGTTGTATGCCTTTATGTGATTGTTCTCAACTGTATATAAACTGTTCTACTTTCAATTTTTCTTCTTTAAAATGCTATTGTTAAGCAAACGAATGAGCATAGGTGGTGTCTTGGTTGTCGCAAGACTCCTCGTAGTAGTTAGTTAACTGTTGGCTACGTTGTCCACTGACGTTAAAAAATTACCGCCATTTGCAAGTAGTCAATTATGAGGAAAAGGATTAGTCGGGTGAGATTAGCAGCATAATCCTAAGTACATGTTGGGTTATATCAGTGATGATTGTATTTGGGTTGGGTTTATGAAAAGTTGTCACCCAAACTAGAATGACTATTAGAGGCATTTGTTAGTCCCATCCAAATTAGCATTAGAAAACAAATCATGGCAGAATAATTAAAACGGTATTGTAACCGTTAATAAACCTAATTGGTGTTGTGGGAGTAATGGTAGCTTGGATACACCCAAATGGTCTATACGTTTTTTTGGGTTATTGAAGCAGTCAAGCGTGTAACGAGCCCTATTTTACTGGTCGTTTGGGTAACTGAGTAAAAAAGGGCTAAAAGATAGGTAACTGCTGATGAAAATCGGGGAATACAGGTACAGCTATTTGGGATAAAGCTTGCATCGCTTCATCTGCGCGTGTTAGAACCAAACTGATTAGTCACTCTCCACCTTTGGATATAGGTAACATTTAAGGAATCATACACAGCAGTCTCTGTATAAGTTCATATAGGAAGTGTCAGTAAATTGCATAGTAAAATGATTATTTCATATGAAACAAAGATGAATGCTGCACAGCATTTCACAATAGGTGTAATTATGTGAAACCGACTTATTTTAAAGTCACTTTAACATAAGACTGAAAGTTTCTTTGATTGCATGAAGGTCTTCGCGGGCAATTCTAAACCAAACTTACAGCGAACCCCTGTTCAGTTTGAGTCCTTTGATCCCCTTTTGCAAGCACATGTATAAGCATGCACATTTGTTTAAACTTTCTAATTCGTCTGGGATTGTTAAGCTCACAAACCATTGCCTCTTTTTTAACCTTATTGTTCTTTTCTGGAAATTCACAAAAACTATCTATATATGGTGACACCTTTAAAGAACTCTAGCCCACATCGGGGTCACTTTTGAATTCAGGTTCTATAACAATTCACATTTATTCTGGAGTGAAAGCAAAGCAGGGTGATAGTAAAACTGTTTGTTAAACAGCACGGTTAGGGGTGTTTTGCGCGAATTAAAGCGTGCCTGTCTCAGCGAATCGGATTTAAAGTGGAGAGGCACGTTTAAGCATTTACGCAAAGCAAAGACGACTCTGAAAAATAGGGGAAGTAAGAGAAATACGATTTGTTAAAAAAGATTTGCGATGGGGTTTGGAAAATTGACAACAATGATACTAGATGTGAATACACTTAACTTCTTACGCAACGTTTGATTTCACATGAAACTCGCAATTCATTACAAATTGAACTTTAACATCAGTTACCCATTTTAAGATAAATACTTATGCCAAAGAACCTCATAAACGTAATTTTATAATTTTACACAACAAAGTTTTTATTATAAACTAAATTGTTCCTTGGTGTAAACTGTTTTCGAGCATTTCAAAAATGGTTTTCGCCTCTAATTTAAAACTAACGTTCTCGTACTTTAAAAACCCTTTTACCATCAGTAGAATTTTAAGCACATATAATTTTTTTACTTTTAAGTTGTTGAACATAACCAATGGTGTTGGTGGTTCTGGAAAATAATTTATCTGAGCTAGTTCCCCAAGTTGTGTAGACAAGTGGTGATTTAGCCACTGTTGATGAGACGCTATTGACTGGCCTATGTGTTCACATAAGCCCTACAGCTGTTCTAACTGTCCAAATGGAAACCTTTAACCATTTAGTGGAATCTGATAAAGTAAACTTTATTCGTCTTTATCTAATTCAACCTAGCGAGACTATGGAGCGGAATTGATTGACCGTTTAGCTGATAAAGCGACCACTAACTTGCCTTCGTCAGCTTCGATTGATCCCTCCAAGTTGCGCATCTACTTTACAAAATCTCTAAATGAAATGCAGAACGCACGGGCGAAACTAATATCTGAGTCGGCACGCTTAGAGGTAAATAGTTTGCTAAATTTGAGTGTACTCTCTATACGACTAAACTATTATTGTTTCGTGTTTATGAAATTTCTGTTGAATCTCATTTGTGATTTTTCTAATTTCGCCCATACACGTTAGAGCGCAAAACTAATTTAAAATGTGGTTTCGTTGTAGGTTATCATTTTACTAAGGATTTGTCGCCATGATTTATAGACATGGTTACGATTCATGCCCCTATTCTAGTTCTTATTTGTAGCTAATCATGCAACGTATGTTCCCCGGCTTATTTTTAGGATCAGTGTCGCCAAGGTAACGCAACTTTTTTGTCGGAAATGACACAGTTGAGTGAACAGCTTTTGGAAGCAAATAGTGCATTCAAGGAACTTGATTCGAAGATAAATGTGGTTTCAGGCAAGATTATTCACCTTGGAGATCAACTCGAGCGGAAGAACTCCCCTAGGGAAAGTCTTCGAGAAGCCCGCCGGCTAATTCTTGAATTTTCTAAGTTCCTTGGAGCTGGAGGCGGAACATTTGCCAATCTGTCTGTTAATTCGCAAGCAGATGAAACACAGGTATTCATTTCCTTCGTGCCTAGGTGGCTCTGTTGTCGGAATACATTAACGTCATTTCCTTTTTAGCTTATGGAAAAAGCTAATAGCATTCGGTCTCTAAGCGCACTTTGTTTAGAACTGCCCGATGATGAACGTTTCCTCATTGCTAAGCAGAGAATTACTGTAGCCAGCCAGAATCTGGAAAATCTGCTAGTCAAGCGCTTCCGCTATAACTTCTCAGTCGAGAATGACGAGATGATGCGTCGCATTGCTGAAGTTCTCACCTTTTCCAAGAGCCACTCTGGATGTGCTGATGTTTTTATCGAAGAAATGCTTAAGGTATAAACTGACATTCTTCTGCCTGATAGCGTTTTTTCCTTACATGCACATACTTTGCGATTTCTTGTGCCTAGTGCCTACCTAAAGATTTAGGTGACTTATCAATGTTACCCGACATTCTTGGAGAAACTGAGGCTAAAATCATACGAATTTTTCGTCGACCTGAGAATGTTGTGTTTCATCTAATCCAGGCCCTGTTTTCTCGAAATTTGAAGGTTAGTTAACTATTTTTTAGCCCTTCAGTAATATCACAGTCCGTCTTGGCACCCCATAGGATTTTAATACGGTTCAAAAAAGTGTCACTCGAAAATCTACTTGATAACAAATATTCTTTACCAATTTCTCTGCGTCGTCTTTTAAACTAATGGTCGCGTTTGCGATTTTCTATTTACTTAAATTCCTCGTTTGTGCTCCTGTTTGGATTTGGTCTTTAATGATTAATCAACTCCGTTAATTCTATACTTTTTAATCTAGTAATTGGCCCGCGTTGATTTAATTTCCAAACAGTTTGGATTATGAAGGTGTCATCTCAATTGAGGCATTTTTCGCGCGTTTAGGCTCATTTTCAATCTAGAGTTCAATTGGACATGCCCACAGACGTCTTTCTCACCAACCTCTACACGGAATACTGCAAGTCAGTCCTGTTTTTCTCTACATTTTTACCCTAAATACGTGGGGGCCAAGATGTCACGCGATAATACATAGACTCACGTGTTAAAGCCATCGGTCTTCTCGCTTGGCCTAAGTTTTTTCGGAACAATTTTTTAATGCACCTATTTGTCCAGAAACGTTCTTTGTGATGGAAGCTAAACTTATTTAAGAAGGTCGGTCTGAAAAGCCGTGTGATTAGTCTGTGGAAAGAGTTAACAAAATCTTCATCACGGTTAAATTAATCGCATTATTATTGCATCACCTTAGTGCACGACCTCACTCTACTCACATCTGATAAAAAACCTAGATGCTGGTGAGGTCATCTGTTTAGTACTTTTGGACACGCATTACGCGAGAGTTACCGTGTTGTCGTAGTTTTGGCGTAGACTTTTGTTTTTACATTCCCGCTACCCCAAGGGTTCTACTTGTACTTATCAGTACCATTTGCCAATTTCTAACTTGCGTTTAACCTGTAATTTTCACTTCTGAAAGCCTGGACCGTCTGGTGTTTCAACTGCTGGAGCGTCTTCAGCTCCTGTCCGACGAAACTCAGCTGTACAAACTCCTCGACAGCATCTCCGCGGAAGTCCTTCAGGGCTACCAGTTCCGTGAAATAAGCTGGCTCACCGAACACCTCACCGGCCACCTCATCACCTACTACATCTCCCAGAACCACCAGAAGCGGAATATCAGCTCCACTGGGTGCGTTAGTCGTTGCCTCTCCTGCTGCTCGTTGTAGCGAATTAACAAGCAGGCTTGTCAACTCGACGTCTGCCGTTTGATTCGATTTAGTGCCCTTATTATCACAGCCAGTAATCTTTTGAGTTGAATTTACCCACTTAATATCGGGTCAATTTTCTCCTAATCCTCAAAATTTTTGTAAGAAAACGATTTCTTTTGACTAACCATAGTTTTCCCAGGTTTTTGCTCATCCATTTTCTCCTAATTCAACCTATCGTCGTAGTGCGATCTAGCTCCCTAGCTTTCCGAAAAATAGTGATTATTTGAATCGGGTCGATGTTAGTAACTGGTTAGGGTGTTAGATTAATGTCTACTGTGGGGACTTCTTGGTAAGATTGCGTTTTTCTGAAGACCCTTGTAACGGTAAATAATGTCAACGTATTTGTCACCTCCAGTGCATCTCCACACGGGTAAGACGTAGCTCATTCATGCACATTCAATTTGCATTTAGGCTTCTTGTGCGTACGCACAGTTCTTTGCACCCAATCCACCTGCATTGGCCTCCGAATTTGCGAATTTTTTGGTCATTGCTTGTGCTCCTTCTGAGTAGCTATTTTCCATCTTGTGTCGTCAATAACTCTCGACCTTAATCGTGATGATCTGCCTTTTAAGTACAACTCCAAGAATAACTGATACCGAAACCCAATTACAGTTGTTTCGTACTTGGTTACTGCTCCTGACTACAGTAATATCCAGCCAACCACGAAGTTGGGTCGTGCAACCCCGTAATGTCGAGACTTCTGTGTAATACGATGTCACCTGGAAATGTTATTGTTTTCACCCAAAATCGCCGTCCATTTCCTGAAGTGAAGGCGGTCTAAAATTGGTTCAGAAGATGTTGGCGACCTTCACCAGCCGAAGAATATCGTAGTCTGAAGCAAGCGTAGATCGGTTGTGCCTTAAAAAACATCGCGCTCTGCACCAGGAGTGTCTGTTTTGTAGATCGCCCCCGAGCAAGAAGCACAAACGTAAGCACAGGAGGTAAGTCGCTTACACCTGGATCCCGGCTTCCTCATGCTATCCGACAAGCGTCTAGGCTCTCTTTCTCTCTCTGGGTGTGTGTGTGTGTAATCGTTTGTTCACGCCTTTGATTGCTGTGAGTTGTAGCACCGCGTGTTGCGCACGTGTATCTATTCTCGGAGCTGTTTTGTGTTTGGGCTTCAGCCGGTGGGCCATGAGGGCGGAAATTTTTAGCTCTCCCACGCCCCGTTCAAGCTATTTACAATACACCTTACGTCTTGCTGTTTCGCTTCTGCTGAAGTCAGTGAGTTGGAAAGTTCTTTACACTTTTACAGCTTCTACGGTGTTCCTATTTGTAACAACCAAACTAGCCACGTTGAAGGAAATTCAACCAATGAAATTGTTCCATCCTGATGCATCGTTGGATTCCCAGCGTCCGTCAAAACACCCATTCCCGTTGTTTTGACATACTACAGTCATTCTTTTTCATTGGTTGTTATCACATCACACCTCCAGTTCTAGGTGCGGACGTGGTGATGCAGTGGTGAAAAAGGCATCATTTCTCTTGCCTTTTGGAAGTAATCACGCTCACACAGCGACAACTGCTTCCAACTTTACATTGCCTATTGATTTTGGTGTTTTGCTTGTTTTCTGCGCTGGAAATGACGGCCCTTTAGGGGACAATTGTCCTCATATCTTCACTTTTATTTCGAATTAGGCCCCCTCCCCCCCATTTTTTTCGTTTGTAGGTGTAGCATCCCCGATTTAGAACCTCTTGTCTGTTTTTCCCTCTTGTTAACCTCTCCAACGCCACCTCCGGTTTTAGTCATCACGAAGTCTCACACGCTTTTATCTGCACTGTTTGAGCACTCCTGTCTTCTTGCAGGTTTTATGAGCTCAAGAGTGCTGTCCAATCACGTCTCCACATTAACGTCGACCGGGAAGTTGTCGCAGAAAAAATCCTTATCTCCCAGGAGGTTGCAATTAACATTCTCGATGACATCCGACAGTCAGCAAAACGTTGTATGCTTGTACGTTTCCTTGTGTCTATTTTTTTGGAAAAAAAAACACCTCCGAAGGTACTGTTTTGTACTCGAAACATCACATTTTTCCAGTTCATGTGAAGAAATCGCGCAGTTTTAATTTCTTTTACCCAAGACGAGTTGAAATGCAATTTCATTATTGGGAAGCGTCGTGTGACCCAACGCGCCTCAAACTATTTTAAATTGCTTTAGCTTTCAAAGGCGTCAGATCGACCGCAATTTGGGTTGAAGTTGTTTGACATGCTTCTGCGGTATCTTGTCAATGAACACATCGACTATGGAATAACTCTGGCCTTGCAAAGTACGTGTGCCCCCTCTAGGGATGTAAGAATTACCTCAGACGTCCATATTTTTGGACAACTCATCTCGTTTCCTTTTCAGCCTTGAACACTACAGACCCGAAGTCCTCGGAACCGTCGTTTACGTTCTTCTCCGCCGTGAATGAAGGAACAACATTGTTCAATTTCTTTGACAAAGCCGTCAACGAGTTCATCGGGCCCCTTCTAGCGTGAGTATCCCTCTCAAGCTGATTGGTCAAATTAGCACTTTCGATCCCCGTAGTCGAATCATCGTTTCGTTGTTGTAGTGGCAGTGCAGCGCACCTGCAGACTTGCGCTGCTAGGCGGCAGGAGGTACGACGCAACCTTGAGGTCAAGTTCTCGTCTGGTCTGGAGCGGTGCATTGATCTTGCACTAAGCCGCGTACAGGCCATTCTGGCAAGTGAGCAAAAGAAGTCCGATTACAAGGGGGACGTTGACCTGGTGAATTCGCGAAATCTCATGACCGGCCTCCCCGCTTGCTCGGCGGTACGTTCTAGCTCGACTGTACCAAGGCACATTCGCCTCTTGTTCCTTCTGTGACAACCTGTTGGCCATTTGGTTGTCCCAAGCCTGTTAATCAATAAATACACCATCATGGACATTCGATTTGCTGTTACCGTTGACGCATGCAAAAGTAAATTTGCTGAATGGTAGCGATTTGCATTTGTTCTCCCGTGCGACCCCACCATTAATGTACACACATGGAATGCTAATTGCTATTGATTTCGCAACGCAACCCTAAGGGACTTTAGAACTGTTAGTTTTGCGTAAGTCGGAACTTTGAACTCGTTACTTCTCTAACGTTGTGACCTGTTCCCAAGACACCACACTACGGCACCGCCACCACAAGTATGCTACGTTCTGATCTGGACATTAGCCATACTTGATACTTGTCAAGCGTTTTTTTGACAAAACGCTTAGCCGTCGACACACTTCCTAAGTATTGCTTATCAGCTATTACTGCGATTGTCAATTTTGCCACTGTTTGTTTCTTGCAACAGATTTAGCGCATTCTTTGTAGGCGTGCGAAGACGTTTGCAAGTTTATCCGCAAGGTAATAACAGACGCAAAGCAGAACCTAGATGGTCAGAATCTAGTAAGTCTGATGAACGAATTAGGACTGCGTTTTCATCGTCTTCTAATCGACCACTTTTACGGATTCACCTTCTCGGACTCAGGCAAGCAAGACGCCAATTGGTATATTTGCTTAATTGTCTTTACTAACAAATAACTGTTGTTTGTTATAGGTGGATTCGTGGCAATGCAAGATGTTACAGCTTACCGCGACGCTGCACGTGAATTCAACGGCCCGAAGATCGACTACCTATTTGATATCCTATTAAAATTAATGAATCTGATGTTGATAAAGCCACAAAATGTGCGTCAGGTTTGGCAAGACTACGAACAATCCGGAATTCCGAAAGAACTCCTTGGAAATTTTATACAACTAAGAGCCGACTATAAATCGAGGCTCCAAACTGAGGTCAGGCGCTACTTGGACGCGTCCCGGTGATAACTGCTACAGACTTCCTTAAAGATTACTTCAACTTGTAATTTTATATTTGTCTTATCAATGAAAAAGTCCTAAATCTGCTATGATCATTGACATTGCATACAAGGGGTGAATAGGCCGACAATTCGACACGGGGATTTGCAAGCAGAGTATCGTCGAGGCGTGCCAAATGTCCAGTGTGTAAAGTAATGTACAGCATAGGAAACACTCAATGAAGAATTTGACACTAACTTTGGAAAGAATTAGAAAAGTGGGAGTAAATAAAAGAAGTTGAGTCTAGGAGCAGGGGACCAAGCACAACTAGCCTTTTGAGCAGCGTTCTACAGCTCCGAGAGAATCATTTCTCTGCTTTTTCCCTCTTCGTGGAGTCGCCGGATTTGATCACCGTAGCGTTGTTCAAACAAACCTTCTGAGGTAAGCGGGGGCTCGTGGATTACATCGGCTTGCCAAGCAACATATGGCTTCAAGTCGCAGGACTCCAAGTTTTCTGGCACAACGAATTCTACTCGCATTTCTGGGATTTCTTTGACTAACCCATTGACAACACAAGATGTGGCAGGTTCCCTATGCAGAATATTAATGAGTAACATTACAGGCAAACCTAGGAATCCACGGATATCTGGCTCGTCGACGACTTCTATGTACAGCAAGAAGCCACTCATAGCTTTGTTGGTAACATGTTTTTTGTCGACACAAGACTGAGGATGTACTAACACTTCTGTAGAATAAAGTCAACACAGAGAGTGCTGACCTCATTCTGCGAGCAATAGAAAACCGACTCCGTATAACTTCACGAATTATTTATTTAGCGCGGTTATTTAACACCACAGATAATGTCCCATCGAGAAACTGTCGCCAAGGGCATCTTAAGTGAAATACTATTTCCAGTGCATTTTTCTGCCAAAATGTTCTGCAATATGTTTGTGGGGGTGATTAAAAAATAAATTAATATGGCACAATAAAGAAAGTGCGGATGTGAATGGCAAATGCATTGATATAAGACGTAATCTTGTTAATTTTATAGCAAAAAAAGACCAAATTTAATAGAACCTTTATTTCAAATCAAATTTTCGAGACTTATTCTTCAGGGCACTCCTCAAGAAATCGAGAAGCAACTGAATATAATATAAAATAAATTAAGAACAAGGAGTGAAACTTATCGTGAAAAGAATCAGTTCGTTCTCTTGGAAAATAAGACTCACTTGTAATACCATTAACATAAAAATTAAAAGTGTCAGTAAACAAGAGAACGAATTAACTTATTTACATGTCGTTTGATTTCTAAGTGCACAAATGCATGGTTACTAGAATAACCCTTAAGTGGTGGGCCACTTTATACAGGAGAGCTAATATTTTTTGCGGAAAAAATGGACGGTCTCGATTCAGGTTGACAGTTTTTGCATGCTTCGTGATGGACATAAGAGCTTGACAAAATTGGTAACAATAAAATTTCCAGTACTTAAAATTCTGCCGACATTGTTCTCGAGAAATTGACAATTTTATCGTTTGTCGGTAGCTTGATGTTAAATAAAGAAAAGAATATTTTGTGAACATTACGATTCACCCAATCACTAATATAAATATCTTCGATTTAACATAAATGTCATCAATGCATCCATTTATGTGGTAATATGAAGCAGAATTAATAACTTCCCCATTAATATCACTTTTGCAATATTTATGTTTTCTGGTCCCAATATACTCTTGTAACATTAAAATTTCACTATAAGTTAGATAATTAATTAAATAACGTAAAACACTCAAACTTATTTAAAACAAACCGCCAGAAGGCAATGCGTCCAGCGCGCATGCTTTTGTTTGAATTGATTGATATTAAATGACGTCATGGTTTACATGCCTAAGTTTTAATCATGCCCTGAGCAATTTAGTGAAATTTATCGCAGGAAAATTTACTTGGGGCAAACTTTTTTGTCACCACTTAAGTCCATCCACATACCTTTTACGTTTCCTGAAACGCGAGAAAAGCGTTTTTCACTCCAATGATGACTTACTCAGCATCCCGGCACTTATTTGTTAATTTGAAATTTACAAAAATCTTTCGAGGCGTTTAGCAGTGGGATCTCGGTTTCTTATCACTTCCTCCCGATACCTTATTCATGTTGCTTGATCACAATCAGGCTAAAAGATGACTGAGACTTCCGTATTTCACGCAATTTTTTTTTCTGCTTGTGCAAAGCATGTAGGTTTCTTCCGATAACGCTTCCTTTTACTTCAGAATGTAAAACTCATGAATGAACACACAACAGATCTATTTTAGAAAACCACACCTGAAAAACTATAAAGACAACACCACGTTTGGGGATCAGGGGTAAGACACAACGTTGAATCACTAAAGCGGATCATTGGGCTAATTTAGGCTTCATTAATAGGAAGTGAGATGTAGGTTTTAAAAGACAGTGGATCAAAGGGATATCCAGTGCCAGAATAGAATTTGTTTTGGAACTCCACCCTAAAACGCAAAACCGGGAGATAGTTTCGAATAAAAGAGTCGCGATTTGAAGAAAAGGGTGTCTCACCAGTGCAATCGAATCGCGTGCAGAAAAGCAGACAAACCCTCCATTAAAACAAGAACACCGACTGTTAGTCCTGCCCATGCAGCGAACACGAGGAAAAGAAGAACGCTGCCATAGTAGGCGTCGATTTTCAGACCGTTTTGTAGAACCATGTTCCACAGGACCTCGGAAAGTTCTGAAGCAAAATCACTACTTTAGATCAGCTGCTCAAATTGAAATCGATGAGTGCCTACTTATGAGACTAAATAAGTAGGCGAACGGGACAGGGAAAAACTTACGCGCATGAGCGAGGCTTAAGGCCCAGAGCCGGAGGTACGACGCCGTGTTGGAAATGCAGCCTAGGCAATACTCGATTGTGTGAATTGCCGAATACACCAAGCATTCACCGAAATCAAACTGCAATACAAAAGAGGTGGTGATTCTGTCAGATTTCAGTCAAAAAAATCAAAATTGGAAAAGCAGGTGACGCATGTTATTTCTGCATAACCCATTGTTTTACTGCACTGGTTTAGTTGGAACGTCATTTGAAGTCGAAAACAAGAATGGACCTATTTTTTGCATGTGTTTGCAGTTCAAAATTTATTGTGCACTCTGTTTTATTATCGTAATCTTTCATGAATAGGATAATGCGTATCCGTTACCTAACACTCCGCCATTGGGCAAATAGTAAGTGGCGCCAAGACATAATGAGAATTAAAACAACGGTCAAATCAAGGCTATAATGGTCAATACTAGACGTAACACATGAAAAAGGTGCAGACAAGCAACTCCTAACACTTTTTAGGTAAACTCCATGCCTAAAGCGAACAATATTAAAAAATGCCTGCCAACAAAACGTAAAATGGCAAATAATCGGCCATCACCACATCTCAGACCAATGAAAGTTAGACGTCACTTTAGCCTACATTCCGCTTTTGGTATCATGGCCTACTATTACAAAACGTAACTGGTAAGAGCGCTAAAGGGAAGTATTTTGGGAAATCAAGGAATAGGGCCGTACGTTCTCAGTGTCGCTGCCGTAGTCGCCATCATCAGCAGCCGATGTGGCAATGTTGTTGACGGGCTTTGTGTCGGTCAATTCGCTGGTACCGTCAATGTCGGTTGTCTTCGGCGGTGGTGGCCGTGGTGGAACACCTTGTTCGCCCTGTGCCGATCCCTGCTAACCAAAAACCAGGTCGATTTCTACCACGATGAATCGCAAAACCCAATTGAGCGAGACAGACTGAATGGACTCACTTGTTGCTTGAAACGCCAGCGTAGAATGAGTGGTTTTGTCAGGAGCATCCACGGCACACAAGCAAGAGCGAGGAACATCAGAAGCGACTGGACCACGGCCTAGAATATGGGGAAGCAAATCTGGATAACGCAATTCTTACCTGTCCACTGTAGAACGAGTCCCCAGATCCGCCTCTTACATCGTAACTGAACCGGAACATGTTGATGAGCACTAGAGGTGAAAGAAGGCATTGTAACCATACACATTTTGCACCTACTCAACAAGAGACTGGGAGCTGTAGATGCCTCGTCGGCTGTGTAGGCGGCCCACTTGTAGAAGATGACCACGACGAGGTATCCGAAGATGGAAGTAAGGAAAAGTAGCTGGGGAAGTGCCTCGCACCAAATGGACAGGGAGTTATTGAAGAATCTAAAGTGAAAGCGGTCGTGAGGCTGCTTGTCGTTCATTGGCTGCTGTTAATGCAGCCTCATTGGTCATTTTTACACTACCAATCTCATCTAGCAACTACATCTGCGATGGTTGAAAGTGACAAGACCTGTCAAAAGCATTGCAGATGACCGACAGGAAAACGAGAACGCACTTGTCGTTGCAGAAGCTGAGAGACACACCAAAGACCATGTGGAAGACTGCCAAAATGATGGAGGTTTTCATCTTGAGGGAATTCGTGAAGGGTATCTTGTTGCTGGAGATCTGCCAGACGGGATCCACACCGAACGGGTAGGGCTGGCCGGCGAACATCGGCTCAGTGATGTTCTCAGATGTCCGCGGCTCCAGCTGGAGCAGGTCTTTGGCCACGAGAGCGCGTTTGTCGTAGTCCGGATACCACGACGAGCCGAAGAGGTTCACTGACTTGGAGAACACGTCGTTGTAGATTATCCCAGTGTAGATCGAGAAGGCCCCCATCAGTAGGATGACATATCGACCGCCGAAAAACGTGTCCCACAGTTCGTCCTTGATTTTCATACTCTGAAAAGTGAAGTTAGTGTCGTCCAGATCTAAGTTCACAGCGGCGTGATGCAAGCAGAAACAATCGTCGGCTGTGACGACTTCCAGGTAGCTGTTATGCATCCACCAAAGATCCCAACAATCAGTGTATCAGCGCTTGGTTTAGGGCCATTTAGAATTCTGTTAGCACCACTAGTCGAACGTTATAGAAAAACAACTTATTCGAAGGTCCCAGTTCATGGAAATCACATCTTCCGGGGCAAGAACAACGAGAATACAGTTTCTGGGATTGTTTACCATCATCGGTGCCAACTTTGGAAAGTATCGACACATCGGAGAAGTGGCAACAGAGAAATCGTGATTGCGTTTGCAAACCTTATGCCAAATTAGGTGATGTGTTGAGGCAGAGAAGCCTCAAAACACAAGTTTTGAACTCACTATTAGCCGCTCCTCCCACAAAACCATCCAGAGAGCAAAGAGGAACATGATGAGTCCGTGTCCCGCGTCACCAAACATGACCGCAAACAGAAAGGGGAAGGTGATTATCGTGAAGAGGGCGGGATTCACTTCGCGGTACTTCGCCACGCCGTAAGCGTCAACAATCTTCTGAAACGCCACTGTAAATTTGTTAGTTCGGTGGAATGTTGGCGGCTGATCCCTCGTGGGCATGGCATTGAGAATGGGCTGGATGGTGCTGCCAGACCTCTGCATGCCGCGGCAGAGTGCGAGGTTGACCTGGTCGAGGTCGCTTAGCGCGCACCAACACTCCCCGATCATGCACTTGGTGGTGACATCCAGGTCGAAAAAGTTGAGGGTGTGGTAGATGGCCTTCATTTTCCGGACACGGATGAACCAGCTGTTGAGGTTTCTGGCGGCGGCTTCGAGGATTCTCTGGCGGTGCTGCTGGGTTTGTGTGAGCACGGTTTCGAGGTCCTCGATTTTTTGGATGACATCAATCAGCATGGTACGACGATCGGCTGCAGACTCGGGGCAAGGGTAGACAGTGGCGTGGAACCTAAATCGGAAAGACCACGTGACAACCACGGAGTCGCAAGTACGCACAGAAACCCGCTAAAAACAAAACCACGGGATTCACTCCCCTTACAAGGGATGCATCGCAGAGGGACTACGAAAATGCGATTAGCCATGGGCATTGTCCTTGCGTTCACGGCAAAGTAAATTGACAACCACACCACTTATAGCTGACACAAAGTCTAAAACGTATGGCAGGACGGCAACCCTGTCTGTAATGATTTGCGTTAGAGAGACAGCAAATGAGAACAAGAAATGCAGTAAAATATACCCCTCGCAGATTTTGCTGGCACGAGACTTGAGTTGATCGCCTTGAAAGAAGATTATGAAGACGATTTTGTAGACTTTTTCACCCTATAAAAGAACAAAATTTCCAGAACAATTTCGGTACTGGCGAATATACTGAATCACAAGGCTTTTGTTGAAAAACGTTTCTGAAAGGCTTGTCATATGTACCGTGGGTAGATAGTCTAGTTTATAATAGACTAATGAAGCAAAGTCAGATTTCAGCACCACGAGTTTGAAGAGCGGCCAAATATTTTCACACCTCAGAAAACAAAACGAAATTCTTTTACTTTTCATTACGGGGATCGAATCTCCTTAACAGGCCACTTAAATCCTACGCCAAAATATACAACAAACAGTTGGCTAATCAGATGAAAGTTGTTTTTTCTAAAAAAAAACCTAGGTATGGGGCAACCCAGATAAAAAAAAACCTGAACAAGAACTCATGATGAGGTGCATAATTGTGTCAAATATTAGAAAATTGCGATGAACAGGACCCGTCTTTGGGGCTTTCGCCAACAGTCATGCTTGCAGTAATAGTTGGTAACCTACAGTTTTGGGTAATTTGGAATTAACGGGTAAAATGGATGTCTAGGCTTACTGTAAGCGGGTCCTCTAGAGGTAACTCAATTTCAGCCTGCTTTAAAAAGACATTGCCACTGCATGCGCGCCAAAGCATTCGTTCAAACGGGGGCAGTTTTTCACGCAGAATAACGCCTGCGATAGAACTGAAATCAGTAATAAAGTCGTTAGGCGCTTTAATAAAAAGGGATGGATACCACGGTAAGCTGAATAAAACGACTACTTCGACGTGACACCTAGATTGAGCATTAAAAGAAACAACAACGTGAGACGACACTAGACAACAAAAAGCAATCACACACTCCATGCATATGTATGCTAACCCCAGGTGCATTTCAACGCCACTGACAGCAGCTTGACCACTTTCTTCCCCAAGGAGCCCTAAGCTTTCATCAGTGCTAAACGACGCCGTCTGATAAGCCTGGCAGAGTAATTGTAAATCAAATGAAAATTAATTTCGATGTAGAGGTTAAGACAAATGCACCTAGCAACCTGAAGCAAGTATGAATGATAAAAAATCCATCAAAATTTCCAACAACAAAAATGGTGCGAAGCATGAAGCGAACATTTCCACTCCTCAATGATTGTAAAATTATACGGGGTTTCATTCGAGTTTTCATTTAGAACAGTGACAATTAAGCTAATCAAGTACATAAGGCAAACTGTCCCGCCTTTTCATTTCAGTACTAAGCAATTCCATCACTTGCCTCATCGAAAAATATCTGGGTTTTTCGGAGAAGGTGCTTCATTTCTTGAAGTTCGAAATATGTTTGACGCAAATCACCAAGGCTTGCATTAACTTCCTTTACTTCATTTTCAAGTTTTTCAAAAGTAGTTTCCATGTCAATCATTTCTCTTGGAGGTGGGGCTTCGGGAATTTCAGCACTCTCATACAATTGGAGATTATTTAGTCGTATCTCATTTCCCAGGAACCCTCATTACTCTGTTATATAAAGATGTATTACACATACTTAATTTTCTTTCCATTTCGTCGCAACGACGAACTTCATTCACAAATTTCCGCTGAAAAGCATTCGTTTCGGATGTAATCTAAAGAATAACCATTTAAATTCAAATTTTTACATCACGAAATTGCACAACACCTAATTCACCAAGTTCAGCAATACACATATAAGCTGAATCAATTTGCAAAAACAACTGAGACAACTGCATTTGTTCCCCCCTAAACATCGAGCCCATTTTGGTTATTTAAACCAACGCGCACCCAAAATGGCCTTCGGTTACGACGCCATTTGCTTCTGATTAATATTAAAATTAATAAAACATGCTAGATTGCCGAAAATAAGGACATCTAAAGCACGAATTAATAAATATATACGATTTAAAGAAACATTAGCAGTATCATAGCCTAAATCAACCCCAAGCAGTAGATCTAATTACATTTCTATCAGGCTTTGTATTAAAAAGGACAGCGAAGATTTATTTATGTTGAACCTAGAAAAGGTTATGCAGCTCAAAGTTGGCTATTTTATAAATAAACTTTATTTGTTACAAAGCGAAGCATTATGTTGCTCGTGTTGTGGCGTATTTCTTAAGTTAATTTTTTGATATTCCTAAATAGTATAGTGGATTTAGATCACATGTACCACAAAAGTATTTCTTTACAAATTACTAGGACCAATTCTTTTTAATCCAATCAAATTTAGTTGTTCTATATCTGTTAATTACCACTCGGCTGCTTTTATCATTGCTGCGCGATGACGGGTTTCGATATGGATTTAAAAGGAAATGAGCAACCAACGTTTTGAAAATAGGTAATTCAAAAAGTGCACACATATGGCACTATTCTGATTCAGCTTCTGCTGCATAGTGTATTTGTAAACTGGAATTTAGTAAATGTAATGGTAAAAAAATTGAAAGAATTGCACCGATCCAACTCCAAAAATTTTAACCAATCATTTTGGTGACGAACGCTGTCTTGTGTGGACCTAAATTATGTAGCAAAGATTCTGAAGGACCCATTTTCTACTACATCCTTACATAATTTCAAGTATCTTTAAGTGATAACACGTCAAATTTCAGTGGAAAATACAATGATTTGACATCTAAAACCGTTGAAATGGAAGATGACTCAAGCTTTATTGAAATGATGGATGATATTTTATTCAAAGTGCTCAAATATCGTTTACTCGTATAGTTTGTTTTAAATTAGGATCCGATACTTTAAATAACAGACTGCGTCCCGGGCTAGAAACCAAGACTTCCATATGTCGATTTGTTTTAAATCCAAGACGAAGAGGACAATGTAATTTGCTAAGTGCTTGACACTCATGAGCCTAATAATTTCACTACTTATCTAGAATCGTCGTTCGACATGGGTTCTTGTTCACACATTATTTTAAATTATTTAATTTCAGATATATCACATTTGGTAAATGCTACGCTGATTCAAACATTGAGGATCTATGCACCCAAGATGTGAGATATGCAAGACCAGAGCTAGTAAAATTTGTAGTTCGATTTTAAATTATGTTGAAAAAACTTTTCCTTACTCGTTTGCATGCCAGAAGTAATTCAGTCACCAAAAAGTTTTTAAAGACTTCTGATTGCATTAGGATAAATTTAATTTAATAAGAAAACCAAATCATTGGATAAAGCAAAGTTGATTAACTTCTGTTTGATCTTGTCATGAAAAGGAACATGGAATTTATCATGTATTTCTGCGAATTTTTTTTCCTTTTTTGAATTCCAGGTTTAAAAAATGCTATCTTACATATTAGTTGGACGCTGCTTTTACCACATTGGCCCGAATTAATTTCTGCTGTAATGCATTTTATTCAGTAACACTTTGGAAATTCAGGTAAACCGACTCGCAAGACCAAATTTAGCAAATCTAAATTTTGTCAAGTTTTATATATGAAATAAATAAAAAGAAATAGGTAACGTAAACTTCTCCCATCTTGCAAAAATTTCATGCAGGTGTGCGAGATTTTTAGGCTATGAAGTTTGTTAATTTAAAATTTATGATGCACACTGAATTTGTTTACATTTTACGAACTAACTTTATCTCTATTGTTCGAGATATGTAAAGGAGTTTGGGATCAGATTTAGGTTTTTTAGTGTAGTAAGTTTTCTAGTCTACATTTTAATATTTTGTGTCCAAATTTAGTGTATTTCTTTACGCTTAGTACCGGCAATTTTTACCCAATTAATGAGAAAATCTACATCCTATTTAAACTTATGAATATTTAGAGTGATAAAAGAATCCGTACTTATATAACAGCTTTTTATGCTCTAACAGACTCGCTGTTATTCAAAAAACAACGACAGTCCTTTTGAACTATTGTACGTTTGTTTGACTAAACATTGGCGTCTTGCCACCTTGAATGCAGTCTTGAATTAGCAAGAAACACTGATAGGACGGTTTTTGTGAATGCCTATAACGCACAAATTTGTTCCTCTAAACAATGGATTTAAAGTCCCTTGTATTGGGTTTAATACTTCAAAGGTGCGTGTTTTTGTTTCGTAAAAAAATTTCAAGCTTGAAGCCCATAATATTGAAAAGCTAATGCTTTGCGCTATAGACTCTGGCTATCGACATATTGATTGCGTTTCCACAAACGACAATGTAAAGGACATTGGAGTTGCTCTACAAATGAAACTTAGTTTAGGTACACTAAATCGGACGAACTTCTACATTTCATCTAAAGCAAGTATAATTTTAATTTATTACATTATAGAACTAGGTCCCTATCGAAAAAGACTTCCAGTCTTTGAGACGAATTTGTGAAAAAACCTTAGCGGACATTGGAGTATCATATTTAGATCTGTATTTATTACACAGTTCTTCAGCCCCTGAGGTGTCCAACAATTCATATTTATCGAATATTGTCTTAGGATTACACCCAAACTGAGAAGTTACTGGATATAATAGACGGTAATTGGCGGGTAAGTCAAGCATCTTAAAGATAGATTTAACGTTGTTCAAGGGGTTTTATGCGGCCTTTCTCCTATAAATTCTTGTTTGCTTCTAAATCACAATTGCTGTTAATCACAACATGGAATTTTCCACCATTTAAGGGCTTTAATTGCTGATGAATTCATGTGTGCTTAAAAATGTGGCGCTTGTGCTTCAGTATTTTAGTAGCAATTAACATTAAAAACATAATTAAAAATGAATGGAAAATTCAGTATAAGAATGTATTTCCAGAAACGATATCACGTTCCTCTTTTTTGAGTGAAAATAATTTCATATTAGTACCAATGTACGTTGCACGAACAGACATTCTCGTCAAATTCATATATTTGACTAATACTTCATATGCAATATAAGCAGGGTTTTAACTTGAAGTGATCAAGTTTTTCAGCAATTTTAAAGTGTGTTCTAGTTTGTTAAAAAGTACACAAAGGCCACTGCGCTGTTCCTAGCATTCTTGCTGAGTTTAATTTTTTTATCGTTTTAGGAAATGGAGCGATTGGTAGATGCGGGTCTTGTTCGATCAATTGGCTTGTCGAATTTCAACAGGAATCATCTAGACAGAATTATCAAGATATGCAACATAAAACCAGTAATGCTTCATTTGGAAGGCGTCTTCATGACACTCGATGAAGAACTTGCTGGTTACGCGCAGTCTTTTGGGATCCAGGTTTCCGTGCATGACCTATCTTCGTCCACGACAAAAGAGTTAGTTCACACTTACGCACTTTGCTATTAGTTTAAAAATAATGCAAAAAAATCACAAAAATTTGCACAAAATGTCTTAGCGAAATCGTCAACAGAGACATCCCTGTCGTAACTTTAATGCACTCCTTGCGTTATATCTCTTCTGCATTGAAAACGTCGTTTAAGAGGCTGATTATTGTTGATTACTTTCCCTCTTTTTACCAAAGTAAGGCTCCTAAAGTGCCTGATATTTGCGCACATTTCCTCCTTTTTTTCACTGAAATCGGTAGCACTTACTTCTAAAAAATCATCTCCTTATTTATCAGAGTCAATCAGACAGTTGTTGACTTAAATTTCAATTCCTGGTGGATAACGACCCTTAGTTGTGGTTGTTAATACCAGAAAAAGTGTTGCGGATAAGGTCATTTTTTCAATACATACGTTATAAAAAACCAAATTGCCGTGCGACTAGTAGCCTAGCTTTAGATAAAATCAAGATTAAATCACTAGGTATATTTAGTTGATGCCCATTTGCTTTGTGAATTAAATTAAATGTAAATAAAAAACTTTGGCGCGTTTTTCTTTGTTGCCATGTGTACCAGCTAACATAGCTTAGAAATGTGTCACTTTACTATGACATTTTTTTCATAAACGATGTTGCATTTTAATACCTTTTTCGTTACTAACAAAACCGTGTTTAGAACACTGATAAAATTCTCAAAATATGGACAATTCGTAAGTAAATATCAATTGTGGGAAGGTAGAACATTTGCGAAATGCGTCCACCATTAATCCATTCCGGAAAAGAGAGAGTCAAATTAGTCCGCACAGGAAGTGAGTACTGTGAGTGGAGGTTTGCGTGCAGGTGGTCATGGCGACGATTTTCGGCGGTAGTATATGCCACGAGTAATTTTCCGTCACCACAAAAGGAGTCATCTTAATGCAAATAAGCGTTTTGAAGTTTGTCGAAATTTTTTCACTTACCGAGATAAATGCCAGTTGGTTATTTACTCCCAATTGTTAAGTTAACTTGAATTTTTGACACCAAAGTAGGTAAATTTGGTGTGAAGTAAGCATACTTGTTGGGATTAACATTTCAATGAGCATGAAGATACCATGGCTCTAGCGTTGATCTTGTTTAAAATACACAATGACTAAAACTAACGTATGTCGGTATACTCATTAAACCGAAAGATAATATCCCTTTATCACCAGACATCCAGGTAATTATTTTACGTTCTAGGTGATATGTTATACCGTAAACGTTTTTTTTTTAAATAATCGCAATACAGACATACCCTTTTACCTCTATGTGATGTTTGTGGATCTGATCTAGGATTTCGCAAAATTAGGTCAGCACAACAAGTTTGTCGGCGCGTAGATGCAAGTGATGACCTACATAGGGTTCGCTGTGCTACGGATCTGAAATCCACGAACTACCAGTTGGAAGGTGCACCTAAAGGGTGACTTTCAACAAAGGTTGGCAAAAAGAGACACAGTCCCCAATTCTATAGACTCTTTAAATGGGAAAAAAGGATGTTATTTTGTTGCCGACCAAACCAAAATACACACAGTGTGCAGCCGTAATTGCATAAAACTTGTTTAAATACGAAATAAGTGAACTTTGGACATTTGTTTCGCACCTTTTTCACCTTCATAATTGTGTGAAACTTACGCAAAATGTACACAACCTTGATAAGATCAAGGAAAACATTTACCTAGTCAGATCCCTTGTCTGACGCTAGAACCGACCCTCTCACAAGACCGGAGCTTGTGTCGAGAGCTTTAATCGTCCCAGACAAAGGGCGAGTGACCTGTCCTAAAGTGAATGCTAATTCAAGTCAAGGTTGACAGTGACCTGATGGACGCCAGCGGATTAACATAGATGTTAGGGAATTAATGCAAATAATGGCAAAACCGACGGTGAGCCATCTTGGGGAGGCCCAATAACTATTGGGAACTAGAACAGCCTGTGTTACCTTGAGGCAAAACCGTGATGCTATAGTTGTACTCTGCACAATCTCAAATATAAACATTTTCCACTTTTGTTTTACACTTGAATTAGTCTAGACTTGGCAATCGGTTGATTTTAGATTAGGAAGCAAAATCGATAAATTTGGAGGTATAATTTAGACAGCAAAAGGAAGGTTTTACAAAGCGTAGGGTTTAATTTTAAAGACCAAACAAAAGTGGTTTCCCATGTAAGTTTGTTTTGAGGTGACGTCTGCGTTATCACCAAGATAATGTTTTACATGAATGGTCAGTGTTTGAGACAGGGTAGGCACGGTTACCCCTTCGAGGGGTCAAAGTTTGGACCTGGCAACTGCCACAGCTAAATTAAAATTGATTGTAAACATGACTAGCTAATTCCGGTTTTTCATACAAATTCAATTTTGAATGTCAAATATCATCTTAATGGGCCTGCTGTCAGCGCAAAAGACCTACATCAACAAATAGATGTAATTTTTGAGACGGTCGTTAGTTTACTAAAGACTTCAATCAGGATTCAAGTACTCTGTACTGGTTCAGTCTATTAAAACGTATGACAGCGTCAATTTGCCAAATTCTCTCTAGGGTACATCATTTTTGCCCATTTCCTCTCCTGTTTAGTAAGGTAGGACAGGCAATCAGTTTACAAACGCTACAGCAGTCGCCGAATACCGTATCGCGTCGGACACTTAAGGTGTATCAAATTTTGTCGTCGTAGGTAATAAATATCTTTGTATTTTTTTATTTAAACAATTTCCATTTCGTACTGTCAATCTTGACTCATTCATGCTAACTACGGCATAAATATTTACTCAGAAGGTTTTGTTTAAATAAATAAGGCTAGTTTCAGGCAAACCCCTGTTCTAGCACTGTTTTTTTTGCCTTAACTCATTCTGTAAAACATTTCGCAAAATTACAGAGTAACAAAAGAAGGTAGGGTAATAAATTCTGCGTACTGAGTCGCTCTTGTAGAGCCGAAATGCATTCAAGGACTTTAGATAAGAAGTTCAATAGCTTGCTTTCAAAACTTGTTTTTATTTTTTAACGCCTCTGTAGTATTCCATCAGTTTATGTTCATGCTCTTGAATCGGAGTACACGAAGCCTGAATTTGTGTGACGCAACGCCGTGACCCAAAAACCGACACCATTTTATTATAAACAAGGACCTGGGTGTGCCAAATGTAATCGAATCGATCAACTTAAACACACACCTTGTGTTTGTAAAGTTTGCTTTCGCAATAGTGCGACATTTTCTAGTTCAACCCTGTAACCTTCGTTTGAAACGTTTGTTTTTACAAATCTTTCACTCACTGGCTTTTCCCGGAAAAGATTTCATCGGGACAAATTTACCCGGCATATTTCAAGCTAAATGTGTCTGAACTAGTCCCCATGGACTTCCCTAGCGTGTCTTCGTAATGAGGTCATGAGCGCTAATGTAACTTTTCACGACGCAGTTATTGTTGTGCGACCGATTTGAACTCATGCAGCTCACTTAATTCAGTTGGACGATAATTTAGCGATGACCCAGAAAACCATAAAAAGTGCAAGCTTGTTTACTGCCCCTCTCGGTTAGGTCAAATTCCGTCCTTCTGTAGCATCGATTTCGGCATCCATTTTGGACGCATAATTGCAATTTTAAACGTCCGGCATAGTCACTCTTTGAACAGTGTGCTCTAGCCACAACGATTCCATTACTTACGGTAGAAACTGCAAAATCTTTTTTATTCTTGACTTCAATGCAACTTTAGCACAGCTATTTATTTATTCACTAGACGGGAATTTGCACCTCACAACTAGGAAGTCAGAATCAATAATCGAATTTATGAGTACTTGACTCTTGGCCAATGAAAAGCGTTCATGAGTCATTTGCTCATCGATCGCCAAAGTGTCTGGATTTAGCACAAAAATTCAGCCGCAACCGGCTGCTGGTGTGCCGTGGAACGTCGCATATCCATGGAATTGTAGTGCGTAACATTTCACCTTTTTGTGACATCAAAAGAAGCTGATTAATTTTCTGCTTCTTGATTGGAATTATCCAAAAGTTTAGACAAGATTCACAGTTCCTTGAGCACTTAGAGCTTTCATTAATTTCAAAACCGCTATCTAAGTTCACGCTGTTTACATAAAACTGACCGCTGAACTCACACACTACCGAATCTCACATTCGGTGGAAGGCTACGTCAAGCACACCTGTTTGATGCAGTCGCATAAATCCAGTGTCAATCAGACAAGCTTATTTTCAATCTTGTCTACCTACTATGCGACCGAAAACCTAACTAGTTTACTACTTCAGCTGTACGTTGTCATAGAGACTGCTGAAAAACCCCGTTGGCAGGTGTCAGCACAGAGTGTCTGCTAATGACTTATTTGTCAAGAGATCAACGGAAGCCTGAACGGCAGACCGAAGGGGCTAGTGACACGGACGGAGTTTTCCGTAAATTATACAAAATTCATTAAAAAAACAAATGTTAAACAACTGCTATACCCGGAAAATTCCATGCAAGTATTCAAAAAAGGCCTCTCTGCACTTGCTAAATAGTTGTGACAAAAAACGAATCGACCATTTAACGAAGGAATTTGGGAAGAATTGCAAGCTTGTTTTTTTTTAAAAAAAGAGAGGTGCAGGTGAGTCATTTCAAAAAAGGCCTCTAATCACAGATCAAATACCCCTCTTAAAAGGCCTATGGCGCCGCCTGCCTCGCACGTTTCTAAGGCACGGTTGTCAACTCCCTGGATTGTTTGCTAAGTGGTGTGCTCTCTATCCGCGGCATTTTCTGGCTTCGCAAAATTATGCTTTCAGTTCATGCCCCTTGCTTCTTAATACGCAGCTTTATGCAAATGCTGGTGGGTTTTTGGCGTCTTAGAGGTGTACAAAAAGCCAATTATTGGAAGTGGCTGTGATTGGTCAATGGGCATATTGGGAGTCCCAATTGAGAATGTGTCCTAACCTATAGTATGCTCGATTTTATGCAAATCCATGAACTGATTTTCAATAATCAGATTAATACAGTTTAGGTAAGGAGTAATCATTATCAGATTAAATATGATAACTAATGTCTTCCCTTGCGGTAGTTAGCATACATCGGTTCCGCATCATGTTTGGTTTGATGTGGAAATTAGGCACCGATTTAGTGAAACATCTGGTCAAAATTCTCCAGGACATTTTATGAAAACGTGGTGAGATATCATCATATGTTGGTGCCATGTTCAGCTATGTAAATTAGCTCTTGCAGTGCCACAATGGTGTTCGGCATTTCCATTGTTTAAGTCGACAGCCACAATTCAAAAACGCAGCGGGGATTTGATCAGCGGAAACTAGGCAACAAGGAAGCAAACAATAGAAAGCGCTTTGAAATGGTTTTATCATCGGGGATTTGCTATACGCCGGTGTGAATTCCACTTTATTGATGTTATTTATCAATTTGATTTTCCACAAGTCGAGAATTGGAGAATCTGGTGTATGGTTACAACAACAGGCAAGTAGTTGGTGGTCCTAATAACATTCTCCACGGGCTAGTAAGCATGTGACTCAATTCTGGGGCCTGAAACTTCAGTTATCCTGTGGCATTTTACGCAGCCAAGTTTGCCCTCTGCCTACGATGGTTTCTAAATGTTTTTCTCATAATTAGGTTTTGATGTCGTGTCAACCAGCTTAGTGTAGGCATTCCCACACTCACACAAAACTTGCGTGGTTTTGATTGGTTTAGCTGACTGGTTCTCTTGCAGGTCCTCTACTGACTGCAAAAGCAATCCCCGGTTGGGTAAAAAATCCAATTTCTTGTGGTATTTGACACCAAGCTTGATGCTAACAAGCTATTTCTCATGCAACAGGAACGAAATTTTGGTGCAGCAATATTGCACGCACGAAAATTCAGACTTTACGGCACATGAATGGTTAAAACGTGTTTTCTTCTCACTGAAGAAAACGCTTTTTTTTATTAAATTACGCTTCCATGTAAAGCTTTATAATATTGAAAGCATTGCATAAGGTAGTTTCAAGAAGTGGATCCGATTATGGTAATTTAAAATTTCAATCTTGCCTATTCCGGGCAAACTTGTGGTTGATGAGGTTAAAAGGTGACAGTTTACGCTTAAGACTACTAATGGGTTAAAAGTGCAATTGCACTGTTCCGAAGTCGCCCAATCGCACTTTTAATTACCACTTGAGGGATGTTGTTTAGCGTTTCACTTTTTGCTTTCTAAATATTCGAATTAACTTGGATCCAACTCAAAAGGTGTTTAAATAAGTCGAATAGAAAATAGGCGGAACTTTTGATAGCGAAGACGCAGCATTGTCCAAGTGGAAGTTGCTTGTAGTTATGCTCGCTTTGTTATAAAACAAAACCCCTAGAAACGTTGACAAGAAATAGCGTTTCCTTTCACTCTCAAAATAGCTGTTTTTAATCAACAAGAGTCACGCATTAAGCAGTCAGTTAACTACGACTACCACTAGGGACAGGTGTCTAAGTTTTGTATGTAGGAACGAAAGCTCAATGGTAGTCAAGGTTACTGCATGTATCAAATCAAGTGTCACAAACAAATCGCGTTATCAGTTATGACAGGGCTTTGAAAGATGATGTAGTTTGTTGTGGATCGCGCTGATTTACACATTAAACCGGTCGCTCCACCTCCGACACAGGGTTCCTCTTTTCTCAGCATGTCGCCAGCCGCGCGGATCCTCAATTCCCCCCTTATTCCCATGAGCATTGGATTATCCTCACACACAGGTCTCGATGTTAGCGCCTCTATGGCTCACACATCTGAGGTATAAATGCACACGCGCAAACCCCATCCACGGCACAGCAACACCAAGGCGGTTGAGCTCTGAAGTAAACGGTTGTGTCCACGTCCTCTCCGGTATTTTTTCTTCATCGCGGGTATCAGGGAAGCGCAATCGGGCCAGAGTTAAATCCGTGGCCCCGGCGTAGTTCAAGACCACATGCTGGGGACCACAGCAGTTGGTGACCTCGACGTGATGAAACGAGCTTAGAAAATCGCCACGACTCTTTATCTGCTCGACTCTTTAAGCACTTTTCCATAAATTTGAATATTGTTTTCCGGAGAAAAAAATCTCCTTATTTAGAACTCTAAATGACGCGTTTATAAAAACGCACAAGCTAATTTCACATTAATGTGGATCAGGTTAGGTAAATAAAAATTTAAAAAAACTTTTGTAAAGCATTTCAATCACTTGCCTTTACCGGAAATCGATTTTTGAATGCTTCTTTTTTCAGAAAACTTGGCGTCCATCTTATTGGACGCGTGATATGTTTGTGTGACAGACATTTGCGTGTTGCGCTGATTCCGTTTTTAAACCCAAAACCGATTCCCCTGATCCTGTCTACTAGCTTCTAGTAATAGGGATTTCGCGCAGTTAATGACTGTCTTTTTCAGGGAAAACGAATTTCTTGAAAACAAAGACGTATGCAAAATGGCCAGGGCTTATCACAAGACACCAGCCCAATTGCTCATTCGACAGGCAGTTCAAAGAGACATTATTGTGCTTTCCCACAGCACAGACCCACAGAGGATTCGAGCAAACATTGACGTAAGTTCACCACAGATTTCCATCCAATCCAACCTCATCGATTAGGTGGGACTGCATGTGTAATCACCTTTGGAGGAAATAAACAATTGATTTTACTCAATTTACAAACTTGGTGATTTTCAACAAGTCTGTTTCGTTTGGTGTTGGTCAAAGTGGTAGCATCAAGCTGATTTAACAACAACAGGGGAAAAGAATGCGGCGGAGTTGGCTCTACGACTCAGATTTAGTGCCTTCAAGTACATCTAGGCGCCGGTGTTTCGTCTGAATTAACGGGCTTAGTGTACCCTTGTTTGCTGTTATTCAAACCTTGTTGTTGCTAAAGCTACCAATAGAAAACCAGTAATTTCCGGTGTCCATGTGAGAAAGTGGTCTGATTTAGCGGTGTCCAAAGCGCAAATATCTAGACCCCCGTGTCCGGTTAAGTACAGAGTCAAAGCACAAATGGGTCACAGCCAACACCAAACTAGGAAATGACAAGATCTCGTGCGGGGAGGTTTTTTACAACCCTCGCTGAAAGCCCACTACGCGTTCAGATGAGCCCACGAATGGGTGGAGTGGGCGGCCTTGAGTAATGTTTCATTCAAAGAAGAATGGACCAATAGGAAGAGGGCGGCCGGTTTGAATGCAAAATTGTGCTCATCAAAACAAATGATGATGAAAAATCAATAAATGTTTTAATCTCCCAACAAAAGCAGACTCAATGGATGGTGGCGGGAATTCCTATATAATGCTCCTCTATCATTTCAGGTGTTTGATTTTGAACTGACCAGCGATGAAGTCGAAAAACTTGAGGAGGTTAAAACAACAATTAAAAAGAAACACCGAACTGAGTAAGTCGCCATCTTGGTTGATTTTATTGTCTTTTGTCGCAAGATGGCCGGTAACAATGCACAAGAAATCATCTGTGAAGCAATAATCTCTGTTGTTATTTCGTGAAAATTAATTGCCTGATAATGAGCAGACATTAAATTTCACACGTCTGGGCTGAAACGGCTCACCAAAGTGGGTCCTCGTATCCGCTTGCTTATTGCGTGACGACCGCTAGAACGCCAACATGCTGACATGCGCGAGACACTACTTTGTACTTAAATGGTGGTAGTAGCATTATTTTTGCGATTTTTCCGAGACTGAATAACCTTCTAAAATTTAAAACCTTCAAGTTGTTACAGAATTGCTGTGCAATGAGTCTCCAATATTTTTCATTAAATACGCTTTTTATTTTGCCTTTTAGAATATTGGGGAACTCGAAATCGTTAGGGTGATGAATCCACTTGGTCTGCTTGAACTGCTCTCGTTATCAATTGACTTCTGTTTCAATAAATCTGCTAGCCAAACAGGTCTAGCAACCAAATACTAATTTTGACAACCATTTTGCGTCGTTTTGTCGGAAAACCATGAAGTGGTCCAGCTCAGGGCTTGTTCGATGCGATATCAGTAGGCTGAAGGTTACGGAAGTGAAATAGTGTTTTTTTAAGTAGCTCGTAGTCTATTAACTGTTGAGGGCCCTGGCATGTTATCTAGAACCACATCAGGTGGTGGTAATGATGATGTTGGTGATGGTTGTGGTTTTGATGATGATGATGATGATTGTGATGATAATGACGGTGAAGATGATGATTATGATGGTGGTGGTGGTGGTGGTGGTGGTGGCGGTGGCGGTACATACAGAGGGTTTAATGAGCAGGCGGTCCCTGCGACTGATCGGCACGCCGTGATAAGGGGGACGCGTGTGTGAGGCTGGACGTGAATCAACACGATTTACGACTTATCCCTTCACCACGCGAAGGCAAATTTTCTCAATGCTTACATGATTTGCGCAGTAAATTTGATTGACATTCGCGCCACCGTACCTCTACAAAAGACTAAGTGTTGGCGTTCAGTAACCATGGCAACACGGATTGACTTTTTGTGAATGACAGAAACAGTTGTAGGATCAAATCTAAGCCGGAGAGAGAATTCACTTTAGATCACGTCCTCCGAAGTCGGGCAAGTGCGATTAAGATTTATCAACGCATACTAAGCAGACTAACAAAATGGCCGAATGACGCCAGCGGTTGTTATAGCAACCAACCCATCGACCACTGGGGGTCCGCTAAGTTGTTCTACAATTGTAAAGGTAAGACCAGTAGCGTCAATTTGACGTTGCCTGGGACGACGGATGCAGCATATGCGGTGTTCTGTGGAGAGGTTTCAAGGTCGAAGTATCTGGCAGTATTGTTAGTTCTCAAATCTACTTGCCATTTGACCGCACGACATGTGACCAGATGAAACCCCATGCGATCAGTCGTGGTGCAAAAAGTCGCACACGTGTTCGCACATTCAGTTTCGTAAAGGTTACTGTGGCTGCTTCCGATATCTAAACCAAAAGCTAAGGCACAATTAAAAATCTCTTTGTTCAGTACGCAATGAAGCATTGTTATAAACGAAATACGCATTTGTCTTAGCAGAACACTGTTGCCAAACCAGCCATTTTAACCTTTTGGCTATCGATCATTCTAAAATCTGCTATTGATTTAGTCGAAAATGCAAATCAGGTCTTGTGAAAAGCTCAGACATTCAAGTTTAAGTGCTTGCGGCACTTAAATTTAGACTGCCCGCTAAATTCAATTTTCCGGGAAAAAAATCGATATCTGAACCTTGCTCTGTTGTGTGTTGTGTGGTGTTTTGTCGACAAAATCTTGTCAGGCTCCAATTTAACGCGCATCATCTTATGCGACAACGGGAAGCAGATCCAGTCTGTTTGATGCGAACGCAAACAGCTGATTAGCAAAATATTGATTAATTATTCTTTTTTTTTAAATCTTCTTTGCCCAACAGTGAAGCAGAGTATGCTTTCCGCGATTTGAAGGTAATGATAAAAAACCGGCTGAGTGACTCCTTGCAAAAATTAAAACAACGCTGCGGAATTCGTAAATCATGGAATGAAAATAATGAAAATTCCTACCTCGGTAAGATTGCTGTGAGTTGACCATGCATCCATTAATGCAAGCGCCAGTGAAATTAGACACCTTTAGACACAAACAAGCTTTTAAATTCGACCTTTTTCTTTTCCAGATATTCCGGATAAGTCGCATTGTCGCAAAGCAGCACCTAGTTCTGTGTTTGGAGCATATTTGTCGTCCCAACCCCAATCAACGTTGCATCCAGTAAGCAAAAAAACATAAGATTTATTTGATGGATCAATTCTAGCTCAAGTATGGGTTGATTGTTAATCAACAACCTTAGGGATAGAAGGCACATTTGTCTATGAGTTGCAGACACTGTTGACTCCACCAATTCACGTGTTGTTCTCATAAATTTAACGTTTTTCCTAGCGAAATTAGGAATTATTGTTCCCACGAACGAAAGTTTATAGAACCTCGATGTTGAGGAAAATAGACAGTTAAGGCCTCTTACTTAGTTACATCAAAACAGACTTATTCTAAGGTAGTGTAGTAATAGTGCTGTCTGAATTTAGTACTCCAAAGACAGCAATCATCTGTGTTTTAAATTTTTTTCCCATTCACACAGTTATTTTTGAAGCTAATGGCTCACAACAGGCGTTATTCCAATTAGAGAATGTTTGTAAATTGTAAAATGGTTGTAGTGTTTCTATTTGAAAGGGCGTACCGCGTCTGCTGGAGATGCTAGTTGGCTCCCTTGAGGCAGGGGGTTTGGCAGTTGAGGGCCTGTATCGTGTCCCCGGAAGGACCTCCGTAATCAACGAAGTTGTGGAATTCATCAATAAGGCAAGTTATCACTACCTGTGCGTGGAATAACTGCTTGTTACAAAAAGAAGAATGTTAAGCTATATTGCACGACTTTAGACTGCCTAACAACTGTCAGATTCACCTATTAAACATTTAATCCTTGTAAATGTAGGCCAGGGTTTGACTTGGTAAATATGCAGCTAGAAGCAGTTTAGGTGGATCCGCACATCGACACACGTTTCACGGCCATGACAGCGGCTAAATTTTCTGGTCTGTCTGTCTGCTTGTTTTGACTCAACTTGCATTAACCTGCCAAACTTTTTACCATCAATAATTGCGAAAACATGTGTCCAATTTCATCAATCGCCAACGAATGAGGGGTTAAATCAAGGTACTTTTAATTGGTCGATTCACTTTTAAAATTTAACAAACTGTGATAATTGTCGGTATTTTGTGCATAAATTTCACACTTTATCGTTACCAATGGGATCAGACCTCAAAGAATCGCGCGAAAATCGATTATTACTGATGCGTTGTTTATCGATTTATGCCCCCTCAGCTTGTGGATATCAACCAAAATGTGTGCGCGTGTGTTCTAATGTGGAAAAGTATCACACCTGGTCGATGGAAGGTGTGTTCAGCAGTAACGTGTGAAAGTGAAGGGTTGTGGTGGCCAGGTGTGCACAACATGGGATGACTCATCGACAATTGGTGATTTTTAGTGGCCCCATGACCTCGAAAAGGCATTCACACTTCAGGGCATGGACAGCAGTGCTGTTCTGACGTCGCTGGTGAAGAAATATCTCATGTCGCTGCCTATAAAACTCCTGGACTGCGGTATGTATAATTTAGTGCGGTGATGGGCAAGCATATCTCAGATTAATGACAGATAAATCGGCATTTTAGGCTCATGGGATTCCGTTATGAAGTTGCTCGACAGCGAGGAAGCAACGACTCTGGTAAAACGCACGGAAATTCTGTGCACAATCAGATACAAGATAGAAGATGGATTCGCAACGGTAAAATTTCATGTAATTAAGTTTAATGCCCATCACGTGCTAATTAGCCCTCATTCCTCAAGTCATATCACCACAAAACATCAAGGTTTCAGCACCAACGTCTATGTGAAATTAGATGTGAACAAGGTGTGACTAAAATTACCCAATTAGAGGAGTGAAGGTGATTGTAAAATGTGCCGCTTGATCTTGGATTGCATCTGATTGGGTGTAGCTTTAACAAAACACTTGGAACCAGCTAAGGCATGAACTTTAATCAACTTCGTGTCACTTTAACTGTTTCGAAAAGATCCCTGTAAGCATTATTAAGGACAATCTGAACTGTGAAATTAGAAACTAACATTGCTCGTGGTAAATAGGATGTACCAAAGTACTTTCTGCAGTAGTTAGGAACTGTAACTTAAAACAAAACTAAAACGTTAATACTACTTGGCGGTAAAGCCATAAACGTATTGTGTTCTACTTGTTATTAGACAGCTAAAATTTGATGAAATCAGAAGTGTTATAGGCGTGAATCAGACCGTTTGGGTGTTGTCTGTTGGGAATTTTAGCCGAATCAGACCATAGATTCCGAGAAAATTGACGACTTCTACGGTCATTCTACACGTATTAAGTATAAAACTGGAAATTACAGAGTAGTACAGGTAATGTGCCAAAATGAACACCGTGAGCACATGTCGTTAACAGGCGTTTAAAATCGACGAGTGCAACAGCCCCGAGGAGTCTTCGGAGGCGCGCTGTCGACTGGCCACTCTCGTCTTCATGATGGACCACTTCCAGCGAGTGCTCAGGAGTCAGCAGAAGAAGAAGATGGCCTACGAGGCGTTCGCCATCTGCCTCACTCCCTGCCTCTTTGGAATCGAGGCGCATTGTAGCAAGGTTAGCTCCTCTTAGCATTGTTTTCCTGAAATCGCTACTATTGGCGATTTCACAGGGGAGGATGTGTCCACAATTAGGTTGTTGTGTGATTATTGACCGTCATGACCGATTTCCGTAGATAACAGAAGCGTGAACGTTTGACAGAGTTTATGCATATATTTTTAATCCTATTAGTGGCTGACTGCACCGTAAGTCAAAATCAAAGTCAACCGTCGTGTTATATTACATAAGTTTAGGAAGAAGTAAGAAGCGATTTAGTCGATTTTAAAGCGTTGACTTCATCCTAAACGGTAATCTTCTCTCTGGGCTACTTTTCGGCATCACAAATAGTCTTATCCAAGGTTTGGGTTAATGGTAGTTCATGGACTACCACTGAAGCGGTTATCGCAAGACTTAATGTTAAAAATTCTTCTGCTTTTTGGCATTTAAAACACCTTGGGTTCACTTTGAAACCAGGTACATGGGGTTCTAGATTTTCACCCGCATCGTTCTCTGCGAAACGATTTGGATGGCAAGAAAAAAGATTGGTTTTGTGCATGAAGTTTAAAGCTAGTTTGAATGTATCTGTGAAAAGAAACCAAGCAGATTCTGCAGAAGAATGAATCCAAGGCTCTCAAGGCATTGGGAGACGGTTGTGGGAAAAGTTGAAGGACGTGGCATTAGGTGATTGGGGTTTGTTCTAGTGCAAATTTGTTGCAGTTAATTCGGTTCTAAATTAGGCGCTGGATTACTTTTCGATTCCTCACAGACACTACTGATCTTGTGACGATGCTAACCCCACATATTAACGCCTTTTTAAACAGGAAACGCGAAGTGTGTGTTGCAGGTTGTCTAATGACAGGGTCAGCTAACTCATTTGTTAATTGAAAACAAACGTAGGTGTCATGTGTGGGAATTACAAAACGCCACATAGATCGAGATGAAATTGGCGTTTCCTCGTTGTGACAGATAAGCCACATTTCAGTCATCGTAAACACATTGATTAGCAAGTTCACAAGAAGTTGCACATTTTAGCTGATTTCCTTGTTTGTAAGCACATCTCGTAGCTAAATTTTAAACATGCTAAGCAACCGAAAGTGGTATCCATCGACCTAATTTACTCTGGTTAATCGGTTCCACATTGTCAACCAATAGAATTGAAGGAAACAATTTGACACACCAATCATGCCCAGTAGATGAGAAAATGTCAAAAATCAGGCTCATTTCAGAGGATGACTTGAGGCTTGGCTTTTAAAAGGACATTTAGCAAGCATCAACCTTACCACCACCGATTTGTACACTATTAATTTGCATCCTAATTTAAACTTTACTGACCTAATGTGTTTGGCTTGAAAGTGAAGTCTACAATCTGCATGCTTTAGCATAGCTAAAATTACCTTAAAGGTTCTGGAGATAATGCTGGAGCACTGGGAATGGATTGGCAAGAGTCTCACAACGGTTTCCGAACACAATTTACCATCGGAACTGCTGTGGGATGCACGGCGTTATATACTGGAGTAAGTTTGCTGGTAGCTATAAAAATTGTGAGTAGAATTCTCTAAATACGTGATCTCAAGAAAGGTAAACTACTGTTACATGCATTCACTTGTTTAATGCTCAATTAATACACAAATTACAAACATGATTTAATAACTCGCAGTGATGTGAGAACGAAAATGACTTAGGTTTTGTTAGACATGATAAATTCATGTCCCGTTGGTTCCAAGCCAAGCTGCGACACATTAAAGCGCGCAGCATGCATTTCACATTTTGTAAATTTAAAAAGGCGGTTGGTTTGGTTAACATTAATTAATGCCGCAATTTTAGGAACCTGCGCAAGGAATTCTTCAAGGACTTGTAGACGTTAGGCATTGAGTTCACGAGTTTGTTAGCCTAACAGTTCTGTTGTTGGTGTTTCAAAGATTTAAATGTTTGCGCCAATTTTATTAATTTGTACATAACCATTAAAACAAACAATGTGATTTTGTCCTACGCTGCTTATGCAAACGATTAAGAAGTGTTTCACCCCAGATAATAATATAAGCCTTCGGAATCCGCCTTCTCCTCTTCTCTCTTGTGACCTCTAAATGCACATGTCTGCACGCGAGCACGTTTAGCTGCACACACCAATCGCAGGCCTCCATGAAGGTCGTTATAAGGTGTTACCGGCGCACAGAAAAGCCAGTTCAATTTGCCATGACGTCGCCGCCGCCGCTGGTGGAGCTATTTGTGAAGTCTTCTTCCGTGGATCCTGGTGACAAGGGAGCCTGCCCGTTCTCCCAGAAATGGTTCATGGTGTTCTACTTGCTCGTGGACAGGCGAAGACTAAACCTTCGTGTGATTCCCGTCAGTATGGCCAATCCGCCACTCGAATACACACGCCTGGATACGGGCAGGAGGCTCCCGGCCATTGCCTATTACAGCACTCACAAGGATGGCCAGACCAGCGGGAATCCGGACTTTGTGAGGGCTGGAAACGATGAGTTGGAGGAATTCATAAAGACCAATTTCGCCTCCGAACTGAACGTGGATGCCGCCGAGCAGTGGGTTGGAGCGGATCTTCTACGCAACCTCAATTATCTCCTTCGGACTGGCTACTCGCAACAACTTGTGGCTAACCTAGTCGCCATAAATGATTACCTGTTAAAAGTAAGTACACCCTGGCGTGTTTTAAACACTTTATTTGAATTTGACTTATGTGCTGGAAAACCTTTGTAATTGAAGAAAATCCAACACTCAACACTACTGCTACTCATATTAATTGGCACACTCAACATCGGCTAATATCCTAAATTTTCTGCTGTAAGTAAGGATGGTTTCAAGAATTGCGGTCAAGGTTTTTGCCATTTCTGACTGGCAAATTGTGATTTGGCAAGTCGTTGACTGTTCGTAAACATTACTAAACCGACGTCTTCACGAAAAAAAGCTACGCTAGATAATGGCATATATTCAGCTAGCACAGTTCGGTAAGTGATTAAAACGGTAGAATGTTTCGTCAGATAAGACGACATCTTTTTCTACGGCGTCATTTTATCACGCAGAAGTTGATAGATTCTGAAAGCGTTAGCAAATTTAGCCCTACATGATACGCACCTAAATAGACTTTGTTAGTTCAATAAATGGTACTCTTATTCCAAACGTTTAAATCTGGTTTGCCGGAAAATTGTCTCGGAATCTTGCCATGGCTATGTAGATTTCCGATTTTTAAGCAATGCAATACAATTTCAGAAATCTGCGTAAAGAATTTTCGAAGGATGTGTAGACGTTTGGCGTTGACTTCACGAGGTCGTTAGCCTAACAGTTCAGTTGGTGTTTCAAAGATTTTAATGTTTACGTAACTTTCATTAATTTGTACACAAACATTGCGATTTTGTCCTACGCTGCTGGTTTGACCCCTGATAATAACAAAAGCCCACGGAATCCGCCCTAGATCGGATTTGGTTTTAAGTCATAGTAGTTGACTAGTTTAACGATTGATAACTGACCCATCTCCGTCTAAATCCTGCACATTTACTAGACTGCAGACCTGACGAGTCTTTTAAATTGGTTGTGATGTCATTTCTTAATGATTTTGGGGAGTGTTAAATGTGAGAAATGTATACACCAGGTACACAGAAATAACGAAAGTGCAGCATATTTATTGAAAATGCTAATGGAACTACGTGACCTAATCTGGCAAACAATCTCTAGTAACACCTTGTGTGATCACCTCAGTCCTTTTGTCGAGAATGCACTAGCGTTATTCCTCTTGCTCAATCACTAGGCAAATCACGTATTTATCGAGGGTGACAGCCTCTCCTACTCGGACTGTGTTCTGGTGTGCAAACTGCACCACATCCGTGTTGCCGGCGCATTCTACCGGTACTTCAACATTCCCGACGAGCTGAAGCAACTCTGGAAGTACCTCCAGACTGTCTACGCCACGAAGGCGTTTGACGTGACCTGTCCGTTGGATCGAGACATATTGCTCCACTACCTGGACAAAGTGGAATTCAAGAACGCCGAGGCGAGGAACCAAGTCCACCACCAAATCATTTTCCTTCCGCACGGCCAGAGGACGACTTTTCTCACCTCGGACTTGAACGAGTCGTTGTCTGAAAACTCAAACCTACACTCCAGTGGTATGAAGCTCATTGTGAACTGCGTAATGCCTTCGGCGGAATACGACGGACTGGTGAGAGACCGCTTAAGCCGTCTTTATAATGACACAGATTAAGTGGAACTTTTGATAGAACCCAATGGCGCTCGGCCATCGCTATTTTACGACCTTCGCTTTCATCTTGTAGAAGCTTCATTAGGACGAATGCTTTACCAGTACAATCTGAATCTTATCCACACACACACACACAGCTATGTGTTTCTACACTTAGGGTGTCCGTTGCTATGGCTGTGCATGTGGTGTGAATTGCCCTAGCTCGGATTGGGTGCTAAGCCATCGTAATTGATTTGTATAACGGCGCCCTTATAACCAAACTGTTTCCTACCCAAATCGTGTGTATTTAGAGGTTGTAGATTCGAGAAGTCAAATAAGTAATTTTTTGTTTAATAAAACGTCGTGTAAATGTGTGAGATTCACGTCAGCGTTGTTGATCCCCACATGGAACAACCTCAATAAGGCAGACGTGAACCCTGAGTGCACCTGAGAACAAGATTTACGCACACACACACACGAGTTCAAGCAGAAATTCGCGTCAATATGCGACCATAGACAATCAGATTAACTATCCAACCTAGACATAATACCATGCCAGGTCAAATACATTAACCGGGATTCCAAGATGAAAAGTATCACCCCTCACATAACCAGACAGACGCGAGACTATGTCTAAGTGACAGAACCTCTGCAATTTGACCAGTGGTTTGGGATTCAAACATGCTGGTTTGAAATTAGTAAAAAAACTTTTGTTCCAATTTTTGTTTGATCATTTTATAAACCATGCTTACCGCCTTGAACTGTGGCGAGTCACGGGTTTAAGTGGGCGTGAGTACGAGAAAGTAGAAGGGAGTAGTAGAGTCACTACTTTATATGCCAGCTGATGAAAGAATTAAGTAGGAACCTTGTCGGTTGAAATGTGCAATTTGATGAAACACTTGGCGATATGACAAGACTCGGGATTACTTCGTGAGCTAAATCACACAATGTGGCAAAATGCATTTGGTTTGGTGGGAAAAGGGACGTTGGCGGTAGGGGACGATGAAAACGCTCGATTTTAAACCACAAAGAGCAGGTTTTGTCGTAGTCACGATGCAGTTCCCACATAGTAACTAGGAAGACATTGCAATCAGCTGTCCTCTTGTAATGAAAACCACGTAGGACAGGCATCCTGCTTTGTCACAGCACGTCAACTTGAAGAAATCAACTATTCTCTTATCATGGGCGTAAATTAATTTACAATGGCAACTGATAAGCAGTACATTCGATGGCACTGCTTTTTATACGAATTCCATCAAGGAAAACCTAGAACTTGGGTCTCGAGAGATGGACCATACTGTCCTGTACTTTTTTGTTAAATAAATTTGCTGAAAAAATCCATAAGAATTAGGCCATATTTCCGTGAGTTTCAGCGCCTGAATGACTACTGCCTGCACACAAAATGCACACTTGCTGTTGAAATTTCCAGACTACTCTGCATTCACTGCCTTCTGCTCCACGGATTTGTGACACGCTCCTGATTTGGAGATGATGTAATCATACCCAACAGATTAAACCGAAGCTAAGTGCAGAATGTTACATGGCGCCAATTGGCGTTGGAGATACCGAAACTCGATCCAGTGACCACAAAAACGGCGTTATTGTGCGCAGCTTTAGTTATTTAAAGGAAAAATCAAAATTCAACTTTTTTAGGCACCAGCCTGAGCCAGTGGTGTTGATTACTTCTAGGGTCAAGTCGCTATCAAAAGGCACAACAATGTGGCGTATTTTTGAGAAGCTGACTTCTGCACACAAGACACACTTGTACCGTTTTTGGCTCCACCAAAGCGATGACTCAGTTTACACTCTGCTTCTCCAATCGAGCACCCAGTTCAGTTTTACCAGGATAGGCAAAATGTTAGGATGAAACTTGTCATATGCAACTCTTTTCAAATGGGATAATTTACAATTCATGCGGCTTCTCCTAGTAGCTTAGTTAAAGCCTTGAGGGTTGGTTGATAAATCTACCTGTTATGGCAGATCAAATGATGCTGAGTATGAGGGCAAAATCGTGGTCAACTGTTGACTACAGGCTTAAAAGCGCCAAGGCACAACATTACAGATTTCTCAATGCACAGTCAGTAACCAAAAGCGTCGTGATTAGGTGCTGCCAAGAGTCTTTACACACTGACCCGATGTCCTCAGCTGAAATGGTGGGTTAAGTTGGTTGCAAGTCACCTCTGAAACCTTCGTGGAGGACGCAGTGTGCGGGGAAATGAGCTGACGGAGTCCCCTATCCAAGCGTGCACAGAAAATCCAGGGTACTTTTTCGCTGGTGTGAACGATGTTTGGTGATACTGAACGTTACAAATTGCGCACACGAGCCCGATGATGCGCAGGTTTACCCGCAGTAATTGAGAATTTCCACTGACAATCCAGGATAGTTCACCAAGCATTTGTTACCAACCAGAAAAACATCGGCTTGGTGATAACCACAACATAGCAAATTCCTTTCTTTTAGTCTTCTGTGGCAAGGCAAGATCAAAGTATAGTAACTTGAATTAATGCGACTCTGCCCAAGTTAGTCAGAAGTTTAGCACAAGTCTCATTCATGTCAAATTCCTGTTCTCGCTGGTGACGGGAAGCAACTTGTTTAAATTGTTTAGGCGATGCAGCAGGTATCAATCATTTCTCATAGTGATTTGTTTGATTTACCTTAAACCAGCTAGATCTTGCCTCCAAAATGCATATCAAGATTGACAATTTAAACAAATTCATAGAGCGGTAACATCAAACGCAGAAAGTAACACGGGTGATGACAGGTCGACGTTCAATCAACTCCGCTTTATCGTTTATCAGAATCCTTTAGAGTGTGCCTTTAATCCTGAGGCGCAAACTGTGCGCGGTAGCTGCACGCAACCAAAAGGTTTTTCCACAGAACCAGCCACAACTTCAGCCGAAATCCCCAACAGCTTTTACTCTCACAGTCGGCCGCTTCTTAGCTTAGACGTCGACTTCTTGGCCAATTAGTTGACGTTGTATCCAATCCAGCACACTCAAACAACCCGTTTTCCTAATGGACAGTTTGCGACGTGACCTTGGGATTTGGATATTGCCAAGGTCGTTGGTGTTGTTGCGGCCACCCAATGCGCTTAGAAAACCACAACAGGGCTGGCGATATACACTGAAGAATGGAGAATGTAGATGGCGCGTAGCTCAAGTAAGTTATTGATGCAGTAGCTTCGTGTGCCTGTACAGGATAACAAGCGCGTTTATATGGCTTCGCTAAGCATTGGTCCTTGAACGAACCGAGTTACGCGAAGTGTATTCACGTAAACCAATTGAATCATGCTCGCTCACGCTTGCTGCTCGCCACAGCTCTCCCCCATGGTAAAAGGACTTGGCGAATATTTTCCTCCAACCGGAATTCCGAAGGGTGGGTCGTAGGAATTGTGCAGTCGACTCGCGGTGTCCTAGAAGAGTTAGGAACCTGGAAGCTAGCACTTGAGAGTCGAGAACCAAAGCGAGTTAAGCGAAATGGAAACAAAAATGCGGTAAACTAGGCAAGATTCGAAACTCGAGGTGAATCGGGTTTTAGACAGACGAAGGTCAGGATTTAAGAAGAAGAGGGATCAGGCAGTGTATCGATCAGGCCTACCATAGCGTGCGGTGATAATCGATTTTTGTTGTCGAGATGAATCACTGTTGGTGATACAAACTTTTCTACCAGCTGGATATCTGGACTGTTGATCGTTGGCAAGGTTGTGCATGATGCCGAATCGTAAGATTGCTGACGTCGTTTGATCTGGTTCAGAGTCGAGAATGGATCGAAGAGACTTGCCAAGCAGGCTTCGAATGTCGAGGTCGTTGAGTCGAGAGATGCGGCCAGAATAGGAAAAACGAGAGTCGAATATGAGGTTAGGGTGATTGGCAGTCGCCAGACTCGATGTTCATCGTCAAGAAGACAGGCGTCGTCCGGCGGCTAATTTAGCATTGTTGTGGGCCCAACCATGTGGTCTTGAACCACGCCGGAACCACTAAATTAACCCTGACCCGATTACGCCTCCCTGATACCCGTGATGAAGAAAAAGATCGGAGCGGACGTGGACACAACCGTTTACTTCAGAGCTCAACCGCGTTAGTGCCGTTGTGCTGTGTGTGGGGTTGGCGCGTGTGTATTTATACCTCTGATGTGCGCTAACATCGAGGCCTAGGTGTGAGGATAATTTAGGATATTTGTTCGTGCTAATTGGAGGGGAGTTGAGGATCCGCGCGGCTAGCGACATGGTGCGAAAAGGGTAACCCTGTGTCGGAGGTGGAGCGACCGGATTAAGGAATGTGAATAAGCGCGATTCACAACAAAGCCAACGACGATGCGTGGTTGAGCTAGCCGAAAGTTTAAGAACAAAACCAGGCTGATGCAAACGAGCGTATAGGGTGAAAATTAGGTTAGGCGATGCGACAGAAACAGGACCAAGATTCGGGCGATGTCACTTCAGATCACGTGACTGAGGTGGTCGAGTTTTGCATTTCCCCTAGTCTAATTAGACCAGAAAAGCAACGCGTTATGGGGAGTTTTGGTGTGTCCAATTCGCGTGTGTTTTCTCTACGCAATGATTGGACAACAGGGGAATAATATCAGAGGACTTTTCGCCGTGTCAGCGAGTATTTAAAAAAACGCAAACGTCATTCGATGTCACCATTTAGATTAACATAACGACTTTTCATAAATACTTTACGGGCATTTAAAAACCAACGTGTAACCGTATTGTCCAGTAGGTACCACTTCGGAATTTCCCATGGAGAAATCAGGGTCTGCAAGGTGGTGTTACCTGGTGCAGAATTATTTCACACACCCCCAAACACATTATTGCTTGAGAACATTATACTATGTACCGCAACTTCTAGGCAGAAAAAGACAGTGTGTTTCGTAAAGAAATCTATTTCCAGAGAATGCGAAGTGCCCAAGGAGTTAATTAGCAGGGGTGCAAAGAACCGACGAAGGGAGACAAAGGCACAAGGAGGAACACGATCACCTCCGCCCACACACTCCCCAGGCCGTTATCGATTTGTAGAAGAAGCAGAAGCGGACCAGTGCAAGGCCATGCAGTCACTTTCACAACGTCCTGTTGCCTGAGGCTTAGCGGAACTCACGATCAACAGCAAAATTAAACAAGGCTGTGCGCGTGGAACACCTTGTACACTAGACAATGGGTGGTGTGCTGCGAAATGCCGTGGAAGACCACAGCGACGTGGAAGCACGCGATCATTCGGAGAGCAAAATGACGTCACCCATTGGTTAAAGTAAACGGAATGATTGTCCCCCCACCCGCCTAGAATGGGCACATTGTGTAGGGGACGCTTTGACACGTGAATAGCGTTAAAATGACAACGATCTGTGGTGAACAGCTCACGGCATAGAGGCACTGCACCTCTGACTACAAGAAAACGGACAGGAGACTGGGGTGGGGGCGGGAAACGAGGGGGTCCAACAGTGCCCCGTTCCAGCCGGCACAGACGCACCGAGAGAAGGGGACAGGAAAAGGACGGAAGAACAAGAAGAGGTGGGTGTGTGAGGGTTACATGCGTGGAAATAAGGCAAAGGAAGGATACTGTTAGTTGGGTTGAAGATAAACACGTGGAGCTACAGCTGCTCGTTACCGTGGCTCATGATGTGGACGAATTCCTTGTAGTTCAGTTTGCCACCGGCAATTGGCGCCTCCTTCCATACCTGCCGAATCTAAACGAAGACGCCGAAAAAAGAAATTAATTCCTAAGTGGAACTGCCGCACAGTACTGTAGATCCTTGGTCCCTTTCTTGGACCAATGCGCTGTTGTGTTGACAAAAAGTCGAGGTACGGAACACTGCAATCAATATATCTTCGCTACTTGAAATAAAAAAGCACAAACCCACCTCTTCCTCGCTAAAGTTGTCACCCATGTTCTGGAGGAGGTCCTTGAAGCTGAAATTACGGCGAAAAGAAAGGTCACCAACGCCGAGATTTGATGCTAAGAGAAGCAGTTGAAAGCCAGACTTACTACTCCTCGGAAATGTACATCGAGTGGTCGTCGTCGAACATGGCAAAAGCGTTCATGAGGGCGGACTCAGGATCGGTGCCTAGGCAACGAGATGCGGCAATTTCAATACACAGAGAAACACTCCAGATGGGAGCGCTCTAAACCACAGAACACGCAGACGCTGATAAAGCGTTAGTAGTAACGTACCGTTGAGTTTTTCGCCGAAGAGGTTGATGAACATGGTGAAGTTGAGAGGGCCTGGTGACTCATCCAGCATCTCCTTCAAGTCCTTGTCGCTGGGAGCACGACCCAGGGAGGCGTACATGTCCTTCAGGTCCTCGATATCAATGAACCCGTCGTGGTTCTGGTCGATCATGTTGAAGGCCTTCAAAGATCATACCAAGGTCAGCACAGAAGCCAAGGTGCCACGTGACTTCCTTGACGGGGACAAATACTACTTATAATGCAGGGTACTCACCTCCTTGAACTCCTGGATCTGGGTTTGAGGGAACATGCCAAAGACGTTGGAGGTGGCGCGCTGTGCGCGCTTGCCTTCCTTCTTCTCGCCACCGCCTTCACCGGCATCACCGGCGTCGCCCTCCTTCTTGGACTTCCTGTGCTTCTTCTTCTACAATTACATTTCAAAAAATGCACACTTGAGCATTGTATCAAAAACACAGTACTGAAATAAGATAAGTAGGTAGATTAAGCTACGAAAACATGCGATCACTTCCGTCGAGGTTAGGATCATAAAATGATGTAATAAATACCCAAGTAGGAGTTACACGGTCAGAATAATTTGGTTTGTCTCTGACGCAGACATGCCGCAGACAAAGTCTTCTGCAGGTTCCAGTTAAATTTGCTTACCTCTTCTGTTTTTGGCTTGACAAAACAAAGCAAGTTTGTGTAAGTGGTAGAGGTTTAAATTTGCTCAGGTTGCAGTATTAATCGTAACTTGGCAACGAACCGTGGCGGCACAATCAACTCGGAACTAAGCTAGACAAGACCGTTTGAAGTGTCATTGTCCATAAAGTGTAAAGCAAAGCAGAGTTATTTCCGAATAACTTGGATAAAGTTAGTATACCTCACTAGTTTCCTCGACCTTCGGCTAAAACCAGGAGGCATTTAAATTGTTGGGTGAATTCGCGCCTTCAGTTGTTTTAAACAAAATCAATAATATATAATGAATTCATGGTGGGTGTTGCGTCAGTTTGAATTCAATTAGTAAGAGCCAAATTTGCTCCAGTTGCTCTAATATAACATAAAAAGTATTCAACGGAGAGTAAATATTTAGGATTGGTCAAGCAAAAACGTTGCGTTAGGAGTTAGGTGCTAAGCAATGTTTTAACATTCAAACTGCCTACTTACTAAATGAGTAGTATCTACACAAACCTTCGTAACGTCTAAATAAGTTGATTTGCCTTTGCGGATATGAAACGCAACCAGTTATCGTGCAAAATGACTGCGAATGCATTAAGGGACTACAGATTGGGGGCTTTGCAAGGCATTCGTTAAAAAAAGTCATGTATTTTGAGGAGAACAATAATATTTCACGTTTGGCTCTTGTGATGTTAGTAGATAACTTACTTCCTCGGCTTTTGCCTAACGAGACAAAAATACACGTGTATTTAATGAGTACTAATTTGAAAAATTAAAACAAATTTCCCCAAGGTCATTTGACTTGTCGACTCGGTTTCATGCGAAAAAAAACGGAGACATAAATTGGAACACGAAGAAGCCTGCCTACAGGAAATCATGCAAAATGAATTACCAACAGAGACTGGACGTTGATAAGCCAGTTTTGTGGCAAGAATACCTACCTCTTCCTTTGGTGGCTGCGTGAAATAGAGAAACAGGTATCAATCAAAATGCCCTCTTAATCCCTATCATGTTGTTTAAAAAGATATCAGTCCTCTATCTGTTTCATGGCTTCTGAGAAAAAGAGGACTCAGCTCGTCAACAAACAAGAAAGTATCGACAGAATAATGCGATGGTGTGGTGGATCGATATTGATAGCAGCTGAATTCAAAGGTTATTAATCGCATGAGGCATAAATTGAGCATTTGTGAAATGAATGCACACATTGCCACCCAGTTAAACGGACCAGAGTTAGTGTGAAAAGAGGAGCTTACTTCGTCGCTCATTTTATTCTATCTGGGTGCGCGATGAAGCAGTGAATGCACGAAAAGATCCTCCGGACGTGAACAGGGGCAAGGGCAGGGTGAAAATATACCTTATATAGGTAGTCCTTTAGTTGTATCCCAACGGCCGTCCTGATTGGCTGCATCACCTGACCTTGACTGGAAGTCACGGCACGTCGGCCAATCCCACGGCTCTGCCCACGCGCGTACTTTTCGAATCGATGCTGCGTGTTGGCTTCCTGCGGCCTTGCGTGTACGCGGGGCTATCGATCGCGGCAGCACGGATTGTGCGATTCGTGCAAGCCCGTTCGCGAACGTGACATCGGGCAAAGACGGGTTCGCGCACTTCCTACTGCAAGCCAGCTTTCCCGCGAAATTCAATTTCAAAATTTATTCGTTAAAACTTCATAAGTTTCGGCATGTTCGTCTATTTTCAATGCGGCCAATTCAGCAATTTTGTTTTAATATTCAACCTAATTGTAAACAAGCACCTTTTGGGGCGTGGTACAAACTGATCCCTTTGTTGCAAGTGATATTGTTGATGATAGTCGAAAACGCGAAATTTTGGTTAATGTGAGAATTGTTGTGTGACTCAGAGATGGTGTCTGCTTCCATTTCCGTCATATTTTAGACGTGTTTTCGGTCGATGCCGATGTGGTCACGCAATTATAGGCACATATTTCACGCGTTTCTTGTTAACAGGCAGAAAGTATTACGTTTGTCCGTAATAAAGAGAAAAACTACTCAAATAACGGCATCAGATCCCTTGTTGACGCTAGAACCGACCTTCCCACGCTAATACAAGAACAAGACCAGAGCTCGCGTAGAGAGCTTTAATCGCGTCAGCCACTTGCAGAGATGGTTGCCGAAAGTGAAACTAATTCAAGTCGAAGCGTAACAAACACATGTTAGTGAATTAGTGTAAACAGCATCAGAAACCAATCTTGGGGAATCGTGGATCCCCAACAGAAAGCCAATTTCGCTTCACCGTTGGTGTGCGTAAGGCCAAATGCATCCTAAAATTTCACAAAAAAATTACACATAGCAAAGGAAAAATCAGTGTGCGTAATGGCTTATTTGAACTACGCGGATGTTCATTTAAACAACCGGCGTACTTCCCTTCTAGTGGTTGCTGACCTCACTTAAAGAAATTACGATTACCCAGCTCGTTGACCCATATAAGGCATGTGAGGGCAATTCGTCAGTGCCAGCTATCTAATAGCAGATGATTTGGACGCTTTAGAAGAAGTGTTTTCAGAAAATGGAAAATTTTAAGGTGTTTAGCAGCAAATCAATGAACTGAACAGTAAAACAAAATTTAAAAAAAAACGTGCAGATATCTTTTTCTAAAAAAAATGTTGTGAACAAAAAATGGATATGTTTCGTTTTACTTATTGATAATAGAGCAAAACAGGAATATTGTGCTAAATCAGTTTGCCCTAAAGATTTCTGGAGTCTATTTGGAATAAGATTCATGAAAGGTTGAGTTAGGTTACGATCAATATTGTTTGATACAGAACCTAGCTGGCAAATTTTACGCAATAATAGTTCATTTGGCCCTCATTCTCATTTCGGCAATTGTCATGCCACGCTTGAACTGTTTGATGTACAGGTAACCGCCACCCTAACTCTTAACATAATTAAGCTTTGGTTTTTCTTCCATTTTCATGATTACCTGCCTGGGGTTAGACCCACGGACGATGAATTGGATAGCGGTGCGTCCCACTGAGGAAACGGCGTTACCCTCGCCAATTTAAACACGGTGTTGGTGGTCTTAATGGCTTATGCCATTCCGACAATCCGTGTGAATTCGAAGTGAACCATTTCAACGAAATTCATTTGAGAGAGAATAAACGCTAAACCCTGTCAAAAAAAAAGGCAATTTGTCGCCTCCTGGTGTCACAAGACAAGTCACGACTAGGTTAATAGGAGACGTAAAATGTCGATGCTTCATAATTGGTTGGTCGGTAGTGCTATTTGTGCAGGATGATGGTTTGCATGTTGTTTGAATGCAAGGTGCAATTTATTGCGAGATTCGACAAAAGGCCAGAACCTCACCAACGGTAAGTGATTTAGAACCGTAACAAAACTCAATTGCTGCTTGCACCATTCATGAAACTATTTCCCCAGGTACCCGTCTTAGCGTTTTCCATTCAAAGCAGGCACCATTTCAATTTACTCTGCCTGCACGCAAGGATAATGCCCATTGTGGCAGTCACAATGAGGCCAAATCAGTAGGCTTTTAGCGAAGCAAGATCAACAGATTTCTTGCTAATGATTGAACAATGCACTTTTAGAAAACAAATTAAAATGTGTATTCTGAGGTCAAAATACATCTATAGTAATGCCGCCAAATTCCTAATGGTTTATCGAAGTCACGTTTAGTAATTTATTTCATAAGATAAATTTTTGAAACCAAAGAAACACTCAGAGGCCACCTTGGTAAGCGAGATGTGAACGAAAAATGCTAAGCATTTATCTGAATATGCACACTGGTTTGTTTAAACCCATTTTAAATAAAATCAATAATCGTATTTTGAGCGGATTATTTCTCAACGACGCCAATCAATAACGCCTCGTAATTGGTTCGAAATAAAATGCCATTCTCAAATACTCGAAACGGACCGACTTATTATCCAGGTTGTGTATTTGCGTTAGAGATTTTGTGGGTAGTAACACGACTAGGTGGCCGATGGGGTCGTAAAACGGCCACCAGGGATCGCTCCATCGATTACGCGACCACGGCGTGCCTGCCAGTGCACCCTTGTGCACCGACCGCCAAATTTGGGAAGATGCGCACACACGCAGGATGCACAGCGCGAACTGCACGTCTTAGTGAACCAGTACTAAATTCCTGATTTGATGATTGCGGCTGAAGTTGTCACTCAGAGCGTTTAAAATTCACTCCGATTGGCTAATCAGCCGCAGATAAAATCAGATCAATAGGCTACAATCAGAGTAGAGTATTGTGGATTCCGATTGTGTCTCCAAAGATCATGCTTTCACTGTGGCACACACATAGTTAGGATAATCGAAATTAAAATCACGATGATTCGAGAATTGTCGTGAATGCCTCTACCGGAGGAGATAATGACATTGATAAGAATGAAGGTAGAGTTGGGCTCACAACCACTACAACATCTGGGCCGCCTTCAAGCGAACTCAAGTTGAACCCTGAAATTAGCAGCTCCAGATGGAACGGTACAAGGTGCAAACTTGGTCGAGACTTGAAAAGAGTACTTGCTTAACTCCAGGAGGTAGTCGTGGATTTGTAGTGACTAGAAGATTCAGCATTACCTTACAACCCTCTAGTTAACAGCCCGTAGCTACCCGAGGATAGGAAAAAGGAGGCGACAGAGAACGCGACCGTTTACTAGAGTCGAACCAGCCAAGTGGTTTTGTGTGCGTATGAGCACCCGTGCGTAACAGGCGAATGCTGACAAAAATCAATAACAAAAGGGATGAGTCATCGCTACACATGGGCCTTCATGCACGCACACTTGCGCGGGGCGGCTGTCAGTCCACTACAGATTTGGGTAGTCGAATACGGACCAGATACCGTGGCTCCACAGAAAATTTCACAGCCAATGCAGGGTTTATAGCCATTGTAGGCTTGCTCTATTGTGTCATAGAGTCACATTAACGACTTCTGGCGACTGGAAGTCGAAGTAATTCGACCAAGGTTAAACTGAGTCATATCGAAGTGGCTGAACTAGGTTGTGCAAACCAATGTCAAATGGGAAGGCCAACGTTCCAAACTGACTGAACGCGTTTGCCTTCTGCCCAAATTCAAAGCAAGGAATTTGTGTTGATGGCATTTGAACTGGACAAACCACCAACTTTAATTTGCAAACCTCGTTTCTTAGAAATCAGGGTATTTACTAACATTTAAAACCCGCGTTTGGGAAGGCAGTTGTCGGAGCTATGACAGTTTTCAAGAAGGCTAAACCACTTTCAATGAAAGTACATAAATCCATTCTCTCCGCTTGTTTATTCCTTGAAATGTTCACGTCACCTGAGATTTCAGACTTGGTTCTTTGCGTCCTGCCCACCTTTCAAGTGTCTTTCAAAAGCGAGAACTGAGTTTACACTGGCAGTCGTCGTATTTGAAAAGGCCAATAGAAAAAGAGCGGGCGGTATGAAAACAAAAAAGGGTGTGCACAAGCACGAAGGACATTGAAAAATGGGAATCTGTAGACATATTTACAAACACAGTCCTGGAGATGACGAATTTGTAGCTGATTCACGCTAACACGCCAGATCTGGATTAGATTAATCTGATTAATTAATAAAGGCATGATTCAAAAGTGGGAATGTAGCTTAAACCAATCTTTGATATTTGGTTTACACGATTGTGTACTTAATAAGAATAGGTAGAACTTATTTTATCTCTCTTATGCATGTCATTTTAACTCTCAGAATTACAAGCATCCGATTTTTACATTTTAACTCCCTATAAGAAAACATCGTTAATACATTTGAATGGTTCCTAGCATCATCCATTACAGAAGAGCACTTTTCTTACGTGCAAAAGTACTCATTTGAAAAGGAAATATAGAAACGGTCAAGCGTCAGTGTATCGCCAAATATCTCAACTCGGTATTCCTAAAATGAATGCAAGCATTTTAGTCAAAAGTCATCAAGAAGTTTTCTTTACTGACTACCAATTTAAGGTTTCGATATACTGCTTAAATAGTGTAAACTTAGTCCACGTATTCAATCTGGTTAAAATCCCATCCACTGATTTGTGACACGCGTTTCCTGGTCAAGTTAATTTCCTTAATGTCACAATAGTTGACTTCTTTTCCAAAAAAATCCACAGTAGCGCAATTTGTGGCAACTAAAGTTGTAAACCACTAGTCAGTTTAGTCGTCTGCTGAAAGAATTAAGCGGGAATTGTAGCACATTGCCTGCTGGGGTTTTTCGTTAAAAATGACTCAGAAGTAGTTTGACAGGGAGGAATGAGAGCTGCTGTTTTTACCCCTAGCACGCCTGACAGGAACAGAACTGAGTCACATTCCCGAGGGCTTAGGGTTCCTGCTACCCTTAAAGTGGTTGCTTTCACCAAACTCACAATTAGTCAGCCAAGTGCCTTGCAGAGTTCACTTCGGTAAAAGTAGGCTGTCAGCTTACTCGCCTAACCTCCACGATTTTCTATGGCTACACTGCAGCAGCTGCAAAAGAAACCTGCGTCCGCGATTTGCGTTAATTTGTGGCATGTAGGAAATTATATTATCAAGTGGGTATCACCTCAAACTAGCACTCAGTGTGGGGTGAAGGTGTTGGAGACGGGGGGGTGGGGGTGCTAAAGGTGGGCGGACTTAGCACGGTTTCCAGTGCCCAGTGTATCCAAGGCGAACTCATGTGTTGTTCCATCTGTTTTGAACCGCATTGATTCACACTCGCTAATCCGATCACTCCATCCTCCGACACAGGGTTCCCCCTTTCGCAGCAAGTCGCCAGCCGCGCAGATCCTCAACTATCGCCCCTCTCATTCACACGGATATTTATCTTGGATTATCCTCACACCTAGGTCTCGATGTTAGCGCATGCATGACTCACACATCCGAGGTATAAATACACACGCGCAAACACCACCCACGACACAGCGACAACAGTTTCGGTTGAGCTCTGCTGTAAACGGTTGTGGCCACGTCCTCTCCGATCTTTTTCTTCATCACGGGTATCAGGGAGGCGTAATCGGGCCAGGGTTAATTCAGTGGCCGCGGCGTGGTTCAAGACCACATGCTGGGGCCCACTACAATATCATCAGGTGGGCATCAGCTCAAACTGGCACTTAGTGTTGGGTGAAGTGGTTGGGGACATCAACACTCCCCACGATAACGTGATTAACACCGAGACGGCAGGTGGTGGATGCTGTGATTTGATCCTGACGAAGGGAACGTCGCTGCCGATGCTGAAGGTAGGCTGAAGTAGCACTTGAGATGGAAGGAAGCAACCAAAGCTAGCGCGGTTTCCAGTTCCAAGTGTATCCAAGGCGACCTCGGGTGTTGTTCCATCAACGACGTGTGTGAGATATAGATTGGCGCCGTTGGATGGGTGTTCGTACCTCGAGGGATTGCATTTGTGCTGAGGTGTCAGCGTTCCCCTAGCTATTCATGGCTTCTATTCCCTCGACTCTGACCACACAATCACGCCACATCTTTGTTCAAACTTTACACGTGAGTTCCGCTTTGACCTCAGCTTGTGCTCGGACGTCCGATGGAGACAGGAAGGCTCTCTGCATGGGTTCGTGTCTCTTCCTGTTCTGAAATTCTTCTGATGTGTCAAAAAGGAGTTTTCAGCTAATTACGTTCGACAAATTTGCGTGAACACACCGGATAGAACGGGTCCGTCAAAGTTCTTGAGCTCTGCCCAATACCTCCAATGAGATGATAAGGTGTAAATGAAAATCCATAGACTAAGAGCCTGTCAAATCGTTGTCCTTTTCACTAGAATGCAAGTTAGTTGTCCGAATGGCTACCCATAAAAATCGCGTGATTCCGAGTTGGACGGAGCAGGTATTTCACAAATATTGCGCCTATATCTACTTTTAACCAGCATACCATTGAGTGAGTTGTTTACTGACACCTGCGATATCACTTTGGTGACCACCAACACACTGACTCACTTGTCGCCACTTGTATTCTGCAACTTTGTAGGTGAAAGTTAAGAAAAATGCGTTTTTTCCTCTATCGCATGCTGGTACAGTTGAAGGCTTGAAAAATTAACGTATTGCTGAAATAATCTAGTGCAAAATCCAGACCACGGCATGCACGGCCAAATCGATAGATCAATGAAAATTTTAAATCTTCAGTTAACGATCAATAACTTTTACTGTTGACCTATGATTTGAAAACAAGGGTCTTGATGAAAGATATATATATCCTCGACATCACGCAATTAATCTTTGATACTGTGATGTGGGTTCGATTGAAAACGTAACGTGAACGTAACGTGTGTAGCATGTATCCACTCGGCTTCCATGTCAGCAGCTGAAGATGTACGAAAAGCCGAAATCGTTCTAATTTGTCGTGTCACAAATTTCACTATTGTTAAACCCACACACTGACTGGAAGCCTATGGTGAGGATAGATTACAGGCAGCAGACATGCTTGAAGATTTGACTGCTGCGGTCAGTATTAACTGCTTTGGTGCTCATTTTAAAAATCCGCACGACTACAGAAAACACAAACGGTGACATTTAGTTGAAGTGTAAATTTTTAGATTTTCAGTCCCATTATCACGGCCCGGTCTCCTATCTATAAATAGCTTACCTGGGGCCTAACCAGGAACGGCCAAAGTCATCGGTATAAATCAGATTGGGCTGCAGCGTTTCAGGCCTACAAAACAGACGTGGAATCCGTGGATTCCACCACTTGGTCATATTTAAACTACCGACATTGCTGGGTTAAGGTTTCAGCATAAATATTCCAGTGACAATGCCACCTCCTTCAGCCTACTTTGCAGACACAAAACTATTAAGCACACGTCAAACTCCTAAGGTTCCTGGGTGTATAATTTTGCCATCGTCTCTTGTTGTCCACTGCACAGCGACAAACAAAACATAATAATTATACATCTTAACATCTGGAACTTTGCTATCAAGTAGAAAAGCCAACTCTAGTGTGGGTGGAGATCCGGTGTATAGTTTATCTTAGTAATATGAATGGACAGTTTTTAATCACAGACAAAAACACACCACGGAACATTTAATTTTGAGTCACCGCAAATTTCATTGATCGTGGTGTGGGCCCCAGCATGTGGTCTTGAGCCACGCCGGGGCCACGGAATTAACCCTGGCCCGATTACGCTTCCCTGATACCCGCGATGATGAAAAAGACCACGGAGGACGTGGACACAACCGTTTAATTCAGAGCTCAACCCCGTTAGTGCCGTTGTGTCGTGTGTGGGGTTCGCGCGTGTGTATTTATACCTCAGATGTGTTAATCATAACTGCGCTAACATCAAGACCTAGGTGTGAGGATAATCCAAGATATATGTTCGTGCTAATTGGAGGGGAGTTGAGGGTCCGCGCGGCTGGCGACATGCTGCCAAAAGGGGAACCCTGTGTCGGAGGTGGAGCGACCGGATTAAGGGGTGTGAATTAACACGAATAAAAACATTCTTTTAATTGACAAGAATTGACCATCTAAACACATCACGATATTTGAAATTTATAGAATGCAAGTTTTCGATAAATTTTGTTTTCCTTGTCTACTAGTGCCGTTGTCAAATATTGTTTGTAGGTTGTTACCGACATGAACATGCTATAAGCTCTTCTAACGTGGCACAAATACATTCAGTTGGTTTACGATTAGGTGTAGAGTAATGGTGCAGATCGAGACCATTATTAAGTTTGATTGGCCTCGAAGCAAAACTAGCTGCCGATTTCACTCAAAATAAGCGTTGTTGTTTAATACTGATTTTAAAATTTAAAACCTGCCAATTTTGGCGGACACCTTGAGTTGATAAACATGCGCTAATTGCTTTAAACAAGAACTATGTGCAACTGAGCATGGAATCCAAGTTAATCAGGTGTTTTTGAAGCAAAAGTGCACACACAACTTGCTATTATCACGCATTTTTTGTCCTCACGTACTTTATCTCTAAACAGCGAGCGTCAATTGATATCTCGAATGTTATGGAAATATCCTTGGAACACTTACTTACCGATATGGCGTTTTGTGAGCACTGCTTAATGGGTAAACACTTTGAGTGGCACTCGGGAGAACTAAGAAGAACAGAGTAAATATTACATCGAGAATGTTACTCTTTTGCTGATATTATAGGTGGCTTTAGTTACCTTTAAAATATCCTAATTCTTTGACAAAATCAGCATTTTTGTACAGGTTCGACTTTTTAACCTGAAAAACTTTCCATAAAAAATCAGCAGTACACGGTTAAGTAATTTTGCTTTGATTTTCGTTTATTAAAGCAATTATTTTCTGCAATCTTAAGTTACTAATTTTTGCTATTTGGTTATTTAATGCTGAGACTCCGCTAGGTTAGAGATGACAACTGAATTGGACGTTAGTTATGAGGTTGCTGAGTCATGCAACTTTGCCAAGTTCTGTCAAAATCACCCACAAATCAATTATCCAAAACACCTGCATTTCCCATGGGTGTGAAAAATTTAATGTAATATCATGAGCTGGAACACTTCGCTTCTTTTTCGACAAAAACAACGAAGCCGAGAACAGGAGTTTAGTTGCATTGAAGTAGAAAATTCCACAGTAAAGAATGTCAGATACTGTTGGTGTAAAGACAGAATGGGGGAAATATTATGAGATAAGGAGATTTCAAACTTAATCTTCTTCTCAAATGAAACTTCCAGTGTTTTCTGTCTAGAATCTCAGCTGCAAATTTTACCAGAACGCCCGATGTTATCCAACATCGAAACGCACTCAATCATAGCTTAAATGAATGAAGAGAATCGCGTTGGTATGAGAGAACTACGACAGTAGCTTGCTTGCAAGTAGACTGGTTTGTTGCAGTTAGATGAAACGACAGGGGAATATCTCAAATGCAACAAAACACGATAACCAGACCCAGTTTGTAAGTAAGCCACCCAGTCACGTAGAAATGCATTAGCCCGGTAACCGCAGCCCAGAGCGGTGCAGGGGTAAATTATGACCCTCTTAATTATTGCGTGGCTGGCAGAATAAAAGCAAAGCGCGGTTGTCAGGCAATGCAGTAGGCAGCACTGCCTCGTACCGCACTAAAAATGCTTTTATCCACATTGCCTAGAAGGGGCCGTTGAGTACTTGGCGGGGGTTTTCGTGCATGGCACTGTTTTGTCTGCTAGAGTGGTTTTAAGTGGACCGCCTGACACCGCCGGGGTTACAAAGCTGACCAATTCGTGTGTTTTTTTGTAAAAAATGATATTTCTGCATAAGTGGGCTCCTTTTTTGCATAAAATCCTGCCTAAATCGGTCTTTTGTGGAATAATTATGGGTTTAACCTCCATCGGAAACCAATAATTGACTGCGCAGCAATGATTATTTCTGGTAAATGCGAGTCATATCCTTAGTAATTATGCTTTTATGAGGTGACGGATGTCTACATTGTCGCAGAACACAAAATGTTGAATGAAAAGAACTGAATCTGCTGTGACAAGAAACAGCACTACACCCAACTCATTGTGAGGTCTTAAGCTGAAATCAGGAAGGTCTGCAATTTCAGTCGTTTTGGATTTTCACAAGTTGCTTTGCTTCCTCCGATCCAGTCAACTGCGCTGGCCTGTTCACTTATTTGTTACTCAAGATAAAACTAAATTGGGAATATTCGTTCCACTTTTACTTTCAACTAAAGAATGAAGACATCATTTACCGGCCTAAAATGAGGGATTTTCGGCAGAAGAGAGAAGAATCGCAGAGGCCATTGTCTGCAAATTTAAAAGTTCAATTTTCAGTGTCATTAGCTGTAATTAGCTGAAGCAAAATTGAACAGCGACATTTAAAAAGAGGAGGCGTACTGCAACACGTTTGCGTTGGCCTAGCAACCACATTTTCACTGCACAAATCAAGGTTATCGCATCATAATTGCCAGAACAAATAATAAACGTGACTTACAACAGGCATAAAATAATTAGGAAGCAGTGTACCTGTGTTCATTTCCAGAATGTTCGGCTGTGTTGGTGGGACCAGAGATTGACCATTTGCATGTTAACATCTTAGCTGTTCAATAACGTGCAACGTCTAAATGAAGATGGTGCACAGACGAGCTCTGGTTTCTACTTTAGACGCGAAACTTGGGGTGCAGGTAGCATATTTCAAGTCGTCTGTTGTCTTCCTAACCGAATGGACAGAAGTTTAAATATACCGGTCAATGGATGTCGATGTAATTCTTATCTACTGCACGCAACTTTACAGGAACGTTCTTGTCATTTTTTAACTGAAACTGCGGTACACACACCGCATGATTGGCACACAATTTCTCACCGCCTCCCAAATCCGAGGCAGGGGAGGAGGACTGATAAACAACTCTAGGTTAGTAATCCCAGGCGTGAGTCACCAGGGCAAGCAGATAAAGCCGTCTAGATTAGACTGATGTGTGCAAACACACATTAAAGGTGGGGGAACTGCCTGCAACAATTGTGAGTCATGCAGAGAGAAGATTCCAGGGTGCGTGGAAATTTTATTGTCTCTGGTGTTATATGCTCTTTGCATAAAGTAACGAAGTCGACTTATAAAAAAAACTGTTCCAATATTTATGAAGCCTCAAACTGTCTCTCAAACACGTGTGCCTGAAACCACCAAGTCACTAATCCGCTACAGCAGACGAAATTCTTTATCGACAGGTGTCCTTAACTTGTTTTAGCGCTAAATGGAAACTGCAAAATCCTGTGCTCCCATTGGAACAGAAGTCAGAGCCGCCTTAGCCAAAACTGCTCTTGGTAATTTCGTGTTGGTTTTGAGGAGCAACGTTGAATGCCTCGATGTTAAATGATGCTACAAAACTAAATTACAAGGTAGCCGTCACGTTTTGTCCAAAGCTAGATTCTGGTTAACTAATTACACCTTTGGAGACTAAATTGTCAAGGTTAAGTAGAGGCTTCTTATAATCTGACACGTTTTTTGAGTGAGTCGAGTAAAAAAATTGAATCAGAAGCCGATCCAAAGGCAGCTACTTTGCAAATATGAGGCATTTCAACAAAACTGACACCCTGATTTTAGAGGCAAATAAACTTGTTTCAAGGTCGTGTTCTAAGCCAAGGAACCTAACATGAGGTGTGGGGCATTACAATTTCAGGTGTGATCACCAAACGACACTCAATCGATTTTTGTGAATGCACTTCACGTAACTGTGCTCGTGCAGGGATCGATTCTTAGCGAAAACATATAAACGCACCTCTTATTCTACAAAAATACACACCGCTATTGTATCAATAATTTAGGTGATCTATGCGCCATCTGCACTTTTTCACTCTACTTTCGGTTGGGCCGTGTCAACGTGGATTGTCGGTCCTGGTGTTGTTTCCAATTTGTTGCGGCACTCCTGATGCGGTTTTGCTGATTGTTGAACTGGACGAAGAGAAACGTCCACATGCACGACCTTGTGCGCTCATGTGCATGTCTTGTGAGCCCATAGCTGTTTTCCTAGGCACAAAATCGGGGATTTACTTGTATAGGGCTTCTCTTTAAGTTGCGTTTATAATACCAGGACATGGAGACTTTCGTTTTAACATACGTTCCCAGAAGCAAATTAGTGAGGCAAAAAGTTATCGATGTCATAAAACAGCTGTGGCCCCCGGTACGGTTTTGGGAATCACACCAGGATCGGCGATGTACATTGATAGTGCTCCCTACATTTAAAATCCACGTAAGGGTATAGTGGGTTGGAAGAATATGCTAGGAGTATTTGAGCGGTGAGGTAATCGAAATTTTATTGATAGAGGAGAATTTGGTTTGGTCTGAGTGAAGGTGATCACACTCGCGCTAAAACAATTTGGTATAAGTCGGGAACAGGCCCTGAACTTCACAAAAGCTAAACTGTTCGTGCATTTTGAGAAGCTGTTACTGCGCGAACGAGGTACTGTTTCAGTTCCTGAAGACAAATATGCATCAGGATTTTAATTTGTCCAAAAATACATAAAGAATTTCGCTAAGCAAGCCTATTTACTTGGGCACAATGGGACTAGTTTATCGATTTATTGGCAGCATTCTGGCGGCCTCTATTGTTGGCTAAATGTGGAGCAATTTGATTAGTTGAGTGTAGACATTTTAACCTACGTCGAAATGTACACACAGTTTAGGAATGCAAAGATAAATGTTCATCAATAATCCATTTTTTGAGCAAGGACACATGAAGAATTAAGCCAAACCTGCCTGTTCCCTTAAACAGCGAATATCTTTTTTTTTTTTAAAAAAAAAAGTTTTGCCATATTCAGAAATTTTAAATTCTTCTAAGTAGATATGCAGAAGTTGTCCAGAGTAGCCAATTGTAACTGTTTAAATGTTGCATCGTACAGTCTTGCATTTACAAGAGCCTGAAAAATTATTCCTTACTAGTCACATTGCCAAGTTATCACACTTGCCAATAACATTCGCAGAGGAAAAGTACTCCTAGTTAATTGGTTTGATAGCTGGAATAACACAAAATATTAGATTGGATCTTGATTGACTAATATTTATATCACCAACGAATTACTCTGCGTGACTGTTTTTACCTCCCAGAGGAGTGCAATCCCTGATAAAACCCCAAAGTATTCACCTTTTTTCGTCTAATTGTCTGTGTACAATAAAAACACAAAATTCTGATTGCGTTATTTTGTTTTGTTTTATCGATTTATTAGCGTTCCACATGACACACTGGATCGATATTTTTTGTATACGTATGTGAATAGCAGTTCAGTTTGCAGAGTGAAACTATAATTTCACTCGAGAAACATGGTTACAAAGGAAATGAAGACCTTTAGTTGATGAAATTATTCAACGTGAGTTGGAATTTTTCTTAGATATCTCCAAGGCTAAACTAAATGTCGCATAGGGAAACGTGCAGCCAGATCAATCAGTGACGGGGGAAAACGTGTTTTTTTAAATGAATGTAATGGTGTATTGATTATGTAGACGCGAGTTTGGATGCAAATGCTTTGGGAATTCAATAATTAATTCAAATATTAACAAATCAATATTAACAATAATTAGAAACCTGTGAATACAAATATATTACAAACCAAACACGAGCATTAACAGACATTCACCTATAACCACACTAGAAATACAAATTCGTCCCATTTAATAAGTAAAATACATGGTTTTAAGCGTTCAAAAGGAGTACAAATTTAATTTTTAATTAAACTCGCATTTTCCTGATTTTTTTTATACATTCGTGATTGCACAAACTGTCCTTTTTACTGTGCTCACTTGTTACGCTTAGTGAATTTAATGCTGTGCTTAAAAAAGGACCAAGTGTTGGTGTTTGTCAACACTCGAAAAGAAAGGTTTCTGAAAGGCTCACCATCAGATCATTAAATTATTTTTTTCGGCCCTTAAAGCGTAAAATAGTTTGTGCAAAATGAGTGTATGATGGTAACTTGAAGTGGTGCGAGCATTTTTGTACTGGACTCAACTTTCCTTATAGGTTGTACTTTGGTTTTTTTCAATGAAATTAACAATTAGACTTAAATTTGCAAAATTACATGCTTATAAATGACGTTGACCCAGTCGTTTGATTGGAAATGTCTTGGAATGAAGACAGGGACTGAGGCAATGACAAATTTGATTCGACAGCCGGTGAGTTGTGTTTATAGTTTTAACTAAATAAACATGTGACTCAAATACTCAAATTGCAACAATTTATCTTGGTTACGGGCTATTTTCAAAAGATTTTTTTCACAGTAACCCAAACACCTCTTAAGTTCTAATGAACTTTAACGATTGCTAAAGTAACATTTTCTTTACAAGGACATTTATAAAATTGCTTTGTTTTAAAACTGGTCGAAATTAAAAGCATTAAGGTTTCAGTCATGCGGCGATTCGCCCAGTTGAGGATTTAAAAGCTTTAGGAAGCACACAGAACAAAAGATTTTCAAGCCCAATGCGTAGGTCATTAATTACCGGGCACCTGGCCATACTAAGTGTGTCTCAGTGAGAAAATTAAACAGTTATTTAGAAAAAAAAAGAAATTCAATGCAAATGTTATGTCAGTTTTACACTAAACATATTTTAAATTGGCACTAATTAAAATTTTCGGATAATGATATTATAAATTCACACAAATTTCGCCGTGGAGTTTGTTTCTAACCAATGAGCTTTCAGTAATTGGACAGTGCCTTTTTCATAACTCAATACCCTTCTCATTTGAAATTCTGTCCCAATAGATATTTAAAACAAACGTTCTAACAAATTCTGAAAATTCTACACAGGGTTTATTGCATTTTTTAAAAGCACAGCCTCTTAATTTATTTTTACCAAACCGTTTAGTGATTTGTTCAAGATAAAAATGTCTGGCGTTTTATGTTCACTTTAATTTGTTTAAGTGGGGTATTAAGGAATCTAATTAGGCTTTACGCTTCACCCGCGTCGTCCAAATTGAAATTTGTCGCATTAAGTAGCGCAGAGCACCTTGTGTCATATTCAAAAGGAACGGCTAATGGAATATTCTTTAATTTTTTTTCTAACTTTATTACTACTCAATTGTAACTTGGAGCAAGGTAGATTGTAATACAGGAAATTATTTACAAAGGTTGAAGCAACAAGTCCATTAGATCTTCTCGGAACACGTGTCCTCATTGAATAAAAGTACAAACGCTGAACAGAAAACCAATTTTGGAAGTTGTGAAATAAGTAGCATGAAAAATTCGGAATAAACAATGCGATGTTGGCTTAATCATAAAAAAAAACAAATGATGCCATGTCTTTGTACAATTTCAGAGTGCAATCGTAGAATTCAACTCAGAGGAATGTTCGGTAATCGGTTGTACGTAAATCTAAAAGACACGAAATACACAAGATAAGATCTCTTGGCAAAGGCAATCATCTAATTAGATTGTTAAAAGTAACTCACTCAGTTAGCGATGGCAGTGTGGCTTTCTGTTTGGTTTTAAAAGTGTGGGGTACATAGTATACTGGTTCAATCAATAAATCAATCAATAAACTAGACATCGGGACCAGAAAATTATTATATCTGCAAAGAGGATGTGGTCTAAAGTACAAACCCCAAAGCGTGGACTAGAATCACTACGATAACTCCTATAACTTAAACTGAAAACTGATAGGTACTTCCATGTACCTTGAACGAAGTGTGTATATATCCGCACATTTTAGACTCCTCGTTTATTTTGGCTGGCCTGACTGGGGTCTGGAGGACGGTTGTGAGCCGCTGCGGGCGGCACAGCCAGAGGTGTCCTCGTCGCTGTCTTCGCTCTCCGAAGGCGGCTCCAGGCCGGAGCGCAGGGTGACCTGAACCGATCGGTTCAAGCTGATGGCGGGGTAGTAGACACCGGCAGGGAGGCCGGTGAAGGCGATGGGACCGTGGGGTTCATCGTCCAGGTAGTAGGAGAGGGAGCCGCGGTCGCAGTCCAGTCGAACGCCTATCACGCTCCCCACGTGGATTCCCCCGTCGGTGCGTTCAAAGTGCTCTCCTTTGTGCAGAAACCAGCTTCTTTTCCGGTCGATGTACATCGCCCAGGCCCGAGTGTCATGACCTACACGTTGTGGCATCATCAAATCAGCTGGTAGTACTCTAACCCAAAATTGTTGCCTTGCGCCTGCTATCTCTATGCAAACAAGGTGCTTTTTAAACAAATTTAGACATTTAATCTGCGGTTGACAGCAAAATAACCCAGTCAAAATTCTCACTGGTTATCATTAAGTGTACTTGATGTCCTCTTATTGACATGGAATTGACCTGGTAAGTGGACAAATTCCACTTCAACTGAATCATCGTGAGTTTCTGCGTGGGACAGTGACTTTTAATCATTTATGTTGCACGTGATTAGGTTACACAGTGTCACAATACAGACAGCGCTTTCAATCATTTACAGAAAATGTTGGAATTTTACGCCTCAATTAGAAAAAAACTAAAAAAACCACAGTCCCACAGCACTTGATGAGTCACTTCCAAACGCAAACACCCCAAAAAAGATCCCTTGTGGTGACTAGTGTCTCAACGTCTCACGTTTTTTAGGGGGGTTAAAAACGCACAGCTGAATTTACAAACCCATTTTGCCTCCGTTTGAGCAGTGCTCAAAATTGGCTAGGAGTATCGAGATTGTAATCAAACGACTTGCAGTCATTTGCAGTTGAAGCAAACTGTTTAAAATAGGTCATAATGAAGCAAAACATTGTTGTGGCACTAAATTGTCGTTTTCTGTCTCACTTGGACTAAGAATCATGCGCAGTAATGCGTCACGATGCTGGGTTTGCAGTCAAGTAAGTTTCATTTGGGACAACTCGAAGTTGTGTGTCATTTAGAAATCGCCATAATCGAGACATTGTTTAAAAAGCAACAATAGTGCACAACTAGGTGACCTGAAGATTGGTTGGTAAATAGCCTACCTCCTTTTAAATTACCGGATATTGTCAAAATTAGAACATCAAGTTGAATTAGGTTTGGCCACTTTGATGTACGTAGTCTTGAAGGCGGTGTATTTACGCTGAAACGTAATACGCAATTTTTTTCGTACACAAACAAAGCCTGTTCTTCCATGCACTTGCCACCTTTGAATAACCACCTGCCCATTGAAAAGTTCATCTCAATTTGGCCAAACTTGATAGCACACGGGTTTGGGTCGTGACCTTAGTAAGCACTTTAGGCTTTTGTTTTTTAAAATTGAGCAGAAATTTCGGAAACACAAGAGTACATGCACTTTAAAAGATCTGAATTCAAATTATATGGCCAATGAACGGTAAAATTTCACAAAGACGTAGAGTTTGCTGAGTTTAATTGGCTTAAGTCGAATTGGTAATCATGACACTTTAATTAGACAATTTTTTCACGAATTTGGAGCGGCGGTAAGGAGTTTCGAAGTGATTTCGTTGCGAAATTAAATAATAAATGAAAACAGATATATGCTCAAAGTTGCGTGGGCTGTGGGACTGGACAGGCAATTTGTACAAAAGTTGATATGTTTGCATTTTTTTTGCATTCCAGCCTAAAATTTTGACCAGGCTTTATCAATTGTCTTTCTTACCACACCTAACTAGTTTTATTAACCATTGTCATTACGGCATTATAACGAATTTTGCATTTGTACGAGTTCAAAATGTGTTCAATGGACTTTTTGTCAATTCATATTTAAATTTGAGCAGGTAGAGGAAATATTAAATTCGTCCAGCATAAATGTTTAAGAAATTTTTCACAGGTAAATAATGGGGATTTTTGTCACAGTTACTGCATTAAACGTTAAAACGAAAGCGTTCACGCAAAATCATGTTTAATAAATACCAACGTTGAATTTTTAAAGATCACCAAACGAATTGATTTTCATTAAAAAAATAACTAAAAATCCAAAAAACCGCAGGCTACTTAATAAAACTGTTTGTGCAAAAAGATTGTGGATAAATTACACAAGAAGAGCAAGATAGGGTGAACATGGGACATGTGTAATTACCAAGTGCGTCATTTATTGGGTGTGCGGAGATAATGCAGAACAAATAGTCTTCTGTTATCTCATGCTCAACTAATTCAAAGTTTGTTCAACCACGGGAAACAGTTTTGGCGGTGGCTACCATATCTTTCAGCTGGCTGCTGTAGCATTAACACCAACAGTAAAGGAATTTGCGCATGGCATCAGGGTTGCAAAACAATGAGGCGTCCAGGTAATTAAGGCTTTTTTTTCAAACACACCCGAGGTCACTCTCTACTTGGATTTCGGAGTAGGCTTTCACAGGTTTAAATCTTCAACTGCAACAAACAGATTCATTAGCTCAGAATTAAATACTACTGTTAGATGGCATCACATAAGTACTAAATTGACGAACCTATTGAGAGGCCTAAAATACGGCAAAAACGTCGTGTTTGTCTAGCAAAATGACTTCACAGAAAGCCCTTATTTGACAGCAGATAACTGTCGCAGCAAAATAGCAAAACAAGTTCTCTGAGGATCTGGAGTTAACCAGAGTGACGAATAGTCCTCGAAGGCAAGGCCCTAAGTAATGCACTTAAGGGGACACGTAAAGGGTTGGAAAATTAGTGTTCACTTCACGCCGTTTTAAGGAAATTGTTAACGATGAAGCTTGGAGCTCAGAATCTGTCGTAAATACGCCTGTCATTAACTAAAACAGCCGCTGAGTTAAATTTGCATGAATCGATTGTGACGGGAGACGGTCATCACCTAGGGTTGCAAATGTGGGCACACCTTCCACGAGGAATCAAGCATGAAGCCACTACAATCAGAAATTTAAAAAGCCGCGCAAAATTGTGGTTACATTTAGTCCCAAAGGACACATTAGGTTCAAGTACCGTGTCAGTGCGGTCCCTAGGTCTAAAAATGAATGTAGCATAATGATTTTACTGCCGATATCTAATTTAGTGTCTAATTTATCCTTTTTTTAAAGTTTATTGTATGTTTTGTTTAAATGAATTCGTTAAGAGCAAGGTCAAACCAAATACGCTTCGAGTGTGAATTGCACTGGCTGCAGTCAAGTTACTTCGCATCGCAGCATCTTTAATCAAATGTATTCTGCCAGTTGAACTACTTTTTGCCGCAGCAAGTTATTTAAATTGCAGATTATTCCATGACAAAAATCAGCACGGAAGTGGACTCGGTGCTAATTTAAATTCCGAATGCTGACTAACATTTTTGCAGGAATGAGTCACTGAGAATAGACGAACTGAAAACTAGCAATAAGCATGCCTTTTGTTGAATATGCAGATTGTTCTCATCACTAATGATTTTGATATTCACTTAACAAACAAGAAAATTTCTGAAAAAACAAGTAAAATTTTATACTTATATTCGAAATCACCTCCCAAGTTGATGCAGGAGGTCAATATTTTGAGACCTTTAAGCTTATTGTTGCTGAATACTACTAACGTACAGTTGACATAAATGCATCAAAAACGTCAAAATCATTTAAAAATGTTACTCATTCACTTACGTCTTAAATGTTAGAGCATTTGCTACCTTAGTTGTGGTTTGTTTACGAGTTATGAACCAAATAAATGGATTACAAAGGCAACCAATGACCACTTGTAAACATTCTAGTACAGAACTAGCGTATTAGTTAAATTTCAATCATTAAATCTTTACTAAATGGCTACATCAATTTCAAGCGCGTTGCTAATTAAATTGCAAGTCAACAGGGAATCTGCAGACATAGGACAACCGTGTCCTAGCTAGAGCCGATTCATAGAATGCAGCCATTGATAAAGACATTAATAAAAATAGTTTTGGTTCTGGGGAAAGCCGTGAGATTGAGACGTGTAGCTTTTTTGTGTCTCAACTTTTACCTTCCAAAATTCAATCACTACTTATCTGGTTACTAGAATTAAATTGATTGTCATAGGCAATCACTAATTTAATTGAACGTAAAATGAAAGTTTTGATTATATTCCTAGCGTTGTCATTCAGAAAATTGTTCTCCTTTTTACTGATACATCATTGGCAATGACTTCAACACGTAAAAGAGCCGTAACAAGGATTGTTCGCGGTTGTTCCCATCAAATTTAAGTAAACGCAAATTGCTAGTTGATTCTTGAGTTTGAATATTTGATGTCGCTTTGCACCTCACGTCTTGACGTTTGTCCAGTGTCAACTGTTTTAGGGTTTGTTGACTCCGTGTCGCACAAAATGACGCCTCACTAAACAGTTGGGCTTCGTCCTTTTTGTTTTTATTTTCATATTTATCTCTTGACCTCTAGAAATAGGCAACCTCGATAGCCACCACGTCATATTCACATCTCAATTTAAAACGTTGTCAAATCGAGGTTCTTGGCCTCTGATAAAAAAAACCGCAGCGTGTGGCATAATTAAGTGTTTTCACCGACATTAATCATGGACAATGTTGTGTATTAATGTTTTTTTATTCACGTTTGTTGCTAAGACCATGCCAAAAGCACATGCTTATGGATTATTCTAGCGCGTAATGCTACTTGTAATTCTGTGCTGCAAAAATTTGTAAGGATTTCAATCTGGTACGGAAAAAAAGTAACATTTGAGACAATGGGAATTAGCTAAACCTGATTTGATTCGCTGAGGGCTTTAAATCCAACCAAACACAACCACAGATAAATAAGCCGAAGGAGACGATTTTTTAAGTGTCTAACTGGTTGCTTCTGAATCTTAAATGTTGAAAGTGGGTATTGTTAGCCAATCAGTTGCGTCAGTTGGTGACAAAACTTGTTTGTCCTTTATTTCATGTACTTGACAAAATTAGACGCACACGCTTCTTATTTTAGACCACTTTGTCTACAAGGGAGTTACGGCAACAATAAAGTAGCCTTATGTGATGTTTTGTCGAGAGTAACTAAGCAACAATTGTGAAAGCAAAGTTGCCGTACACCTCTCCCGGGAGGAAACATCTTTAGACTGAAACGATACACTAACAACGGTGACTCAACGGCAGTTCCTACTACAATACAATTGTCCGGTGGCAGAAGTGACCTGTTTCTGCCGTAATAGCATTAGCATCAACAAAATTCAACACGTAAAGGTGGAATTGTGATCTGTGTGACGAGAAGCAGGTGTTTTTGCAAATACCACCTAACCGGAACACGCCAGACAGCCCCATTCAGTGATTTAGTGGAACTGCCATTTCCGTGGCAAAATGATTACGATTTCCGGGTTCGCCCAGGATCACTTGAATGCTCATGAAAAGAGCGTTTAAGTGTGGAATTTAGAAAAAAATGTGTGTATAACAGTTTGATATTTTTATCGTCAACGACTGAGCGTGGGTATTTGACATTTTCACTGGGTGCAATTTCTAACCGTACATTTATAATGAAGCAGATTTTTTGAACTCCCTGCCGTACTCAACAGACGCTCCACATTAAATATTTTTAGACAACGATAAAACACCCGCGACAGTCTAAGTGAAACAAACGTCTACATAATTAATCATGTCTTCACACTGCCTTCCGTGTTTTTAAAGGAGACGTAAAAATTCGTTGCAATTTGCAGAGATCTTAATTATAGGGAGAAACACGACGGTGATATCTGATAGGGGGAAATGTGGCCTCAGTTGCTAAAGCTGGTAAATTGTTTTTTAGCCAATAGATGACGCATAACCAAGAAACTACGCTACACGCATCTTATTGATTTGTAAGATTGCAGTCTTCTGTCCTAAAGCGCATTATCCAATTACATTCATTAACAGTTTAACAGCACAGTATGATATGAGTTGCGGCACATTTTAGAAGTTATTGACAAGATTAAACGTTTGCTTCTTAATTTACACGGTGCTTCCTCACAGAAAATGTAAATTTTTGAGCACGTGAATGTGTAAAACAATTGACTGAGTTTAACTTTTTCAGAGTCCTACGTTAAGCAAAAACGACATTTGTATGTTGTTTTTTGGTGCTTTTTTTCACGATCGTGATCATCTGGGTTTTCGATTTTGCAGACTCTATGAGGTGTCAGGCCTCACTTCAAGTTGTCGGTGGTTACGGAACGTAACTTTAATTTTTTACACACCCTACAAATCACCAAGCTCTCTAAATTTTATCAAAAAAGATGAGCTTGATGGCGATTTTTAAATAAAAGCAAATTTCTGCGATTACAAATGCACCGGCCTTTTAATTAATCTGCAATCGGAAGGAACTTTGTTTATGAAAATATAAATGGTTCAGAACAGAATTCATTTCCAATGAACTTTTTTTTTTCATTTTAACATTTCGGATTAAAAAAATCTCGAAGTAATTAACTTTAAAGGCTATTTTTTCCATGTCTGATGAAAGCTATATGAATTATTTTGCAGAGCGAATTTCTGCAAAAGTTGGAATAAGATTTGCCTCATAGCAGTGATCTAAATTAAATCAATTCTGTCATAATTTCTCTTGAGACACTAATTTGTCAAGGCAAAAAAAGGGTTTGGCAATGTTGAAGTCTACAGTGAGACAAATTAGTGACAAAAAAGAATTCTAAATACATAGAGCCTGTTGCCTCCATGAAAAAAAATGCATTAAATCAAGCTGCACATTTGCTTTAAATACGTCAAAAAACACAGCGTCATTTTAGATTATTTCCTTTTAATTGGCCGCGCGTCTCCTTATTTCAGATTCCTTATTTTCAGATGCCTTCTCTAAGACTCTGAAATAAACTTTTAAGGTACTTAAATTTGGTTTCCATGGCTACATTTCTGTCATTCGTTTAACATTTAAACTCAAGGTCGAATGTAGGTAGACTTAGGAGGCCTGCATACCAAGAATAAACTCTTCCAATGAACTAGATGAAGCAGTTGTGGACATACTTAAATCTTATGATAAGCTACTTGGTTCAAAGAGATGCAATTTGTTTTCTGATTGACTGAAATGGTCCAGTCAGAACGTACCGAGCATAGCCTCCTTGTTGCAATCTGACTTGGCAACGCCAAACGCAGGTTGGCCCCCCTGGTCAAGTCGATCGATCACAAACTCCCAGTAGTGAACTCCACGCGAGAGACCCGTTGAAGCGAGGACAACACAGTCCTCCATGGACTGGCACGTGACAGAGCGATTTGAATTCGAAAACTGCAAGCCTCCAACTGAAGAATGCGAACTGTCCATGTGAAACCAGGAATCTGCAAGGCGAACGTTTGTGTACACTTTTTAACAATTTCAGGTGTTAGCTGGTGGACGGATTAAACAGCTGACACGATTACGCAAATAAAGTGCAACCCCACGGATATTGCGGTCATGGCCGGTAATTTCTTCGTTTCTGGAATAAATGGGTAATTAGCAGTATTCTAAGAATACAAAAGGACTAAATGCATTAGATTCATTATAATATTTGCAAAATAACAAAATCCAGCAACCCGGTTAGCAATTAAGATCATTGTATCTTCGCAAAAAGGGCAAATTTTGTGTTTTTCTACACTATCCTAATGTATTTGGAAACAAACAACAACGAATTAAGGCCACAGCGATCATTCCTCCAGTCCCGACCACTTCAAAACCTCCCTGCTGTAACCATTGCTGCGACTCGTGTTTATTCACACTCCCTAATTCGGTCGCTTCACCTCCGACACAGGGTTCCCCTTTTCGCAGCATGTCGCCAACCGCACGGATCCTCAATTACCCCCTCATTCACACGAACATTTATCCTGGATTACCCTCACACCTAGGCCTCGATGTTAGCGCAGTTATGATTAACACATCCGAGGTATAAATACACACGGGCAAACCCCACAAACGACACAACGACACCAACGTGGTTGAGCCCTGAAGTAAACGGCTGTTTTCACGTCCTTTCTGATTTTTTTCTTCATCGCGGGTATGAGGGAAGCGTAATCGGGCCAGAGCAAATTCAGTGGCCCCGGCGTGGTTCACTACCACATGCTGGAGCCCACAACAATTAGTGACTCCAACGTGATGATTGGTTCTCCAAATCCCCCAAAAATTTGTAGTCCCGACGTTGGACGAATATCGACCGTCTGTATAAACCCACACGACGACGACTTCGTCAAGTCCTCGAATAAACGATTGACTCTCTGTCCTTCCACAGACTTCATCCTTGTTGGGTTTTTGGTGGTAGATGGCATCATAACACTATCTCTGCTTGCTTTCTCCAAATGCCTTGTTACAAACTGCTACAAATGAGGTAGATTGAAATCATCACTTGACGGTTAGCACGCAGAGAGGCACGTTCTGCAGATGTGCGACGTATTTTATTCGACACATTACTGGCAAATTAACCAACATCTTCTCCTGAATTCAAAATTCGCGCGGTCCAAAGGATACTCGACATGTGTGTGTTAAAAATACGGATGTTATCCATCGAGTTAAGTGCAAAAACTCCCAAAATCACCATATTTGAGTTTTGGTTCGTAGAACGCTGCAGATTCAATTTGCGCCGACATTAAGCAAATCCATGCGGTGACGAGAAATTTGGGCGTAAACATAGTACTCTACCCCTAATCTACCTACTAGTGAACTAAATTCAAAATCATAGATTTTAGCAACAAACAATTCAAGTTTTTTTATTGTGCATATACACATATTGTGACTGAGTAGATCCACTTGGCTAAAATGTCTAGGTGTTAAAGTACTTTTTTGCCTAGGGATCTACAGGTTCTTTTGTTCACAGGTTTGGTAATGAATTTCTGCAAACGTGCTAAAAATACGCACATTTTGTCTGAACGATAGAATTACTGATATCCCAAATATCCACAAAACAGCATTCATTACATCACAATACAGTTGCAGTAAGTCATATTTATGAAGTCATTCACGGTTACAGAGCTGTTAAGGAACTTAAATATTAGCACTTTGATTGAAACATTTGGGCACTAATAGAACACATCCTTCGAAGTTAGAGCAATTAATGCGGAACAAGCTAAACTACTGTGTAGACGTGGGGTGAGAAGGGACGTACACATTGATGTTTGCATCACCAGTCGATCGCTGTAAGCACTGTACCCAGATTGGTTGTGGGCCTTCACGCGGGCTCTGTACACCGACCGGAAGTGGAGGCCTTCGATTGTGCACATTGTTTCAATCCCACGGTAGACTTTCTGAAAACAAAAAGCCCCAGAGCTGTACCTCATATTCTCAGGAGAGGAGTTTGCAAAGGTAATTCTCACGCAGAGCAAATTGCGGTTGCCTAGTAACCATTGATTAGCTGTAATGCTAGCCTGACAGGTTGGTTAAATATATTCGACATTGCGTTTAGGTGTAGAGTTCGGCCGTAATTATTCGCAAAATCTTACTGCATTGTTCCTACTTAGTAAAAGACACTAGTAAGTCACATAAGTCTGTCAGACGGAGATAGACGTGGTAAACAAGTCAATTAGTAATTACCCTAAATCATTGAAGACCAGGATAATCAACTGCCACAAAATTAGTTTGGTTAACAACGCATCATAGTAAATACCTCAGACAAATCCGAAGTTGCCGAAGTCGCTATCTTACTAGTTTTGGAAATTGGGAAATTGTGGCCAGGATTAGAGGCGACTCCTAAGTTAGCCTGGCAGCACGTTTGTGTGCAAAACAAACCATTAAAAACCTTCCAGAGCGTTGATGCATTAAATAACTTTATGCAGAAAATATCATGTTGTTCACTATCCTGGGATAACGAATCATAGATGGAATTTGCCGTTTGACAATGCCCTATAATTACTGGACCATGACATACCTGAGTAGGTGTATTTGGCAGTTGAAAAAAAAAGTAAAAATGTCCAGTCCAGAGCTACTTCACTTGACTTGAAATTTAAGAAAGAAGTCAGGACTAGTTTGTGCAACCTTCCCATTGGCCGTACCTGTGGTCACTTGTGGGATTCGCTCCCACTGAAGTGAAATGGAGCAAAATTTTGAACCCTGGGATTTGAAACAATTAGTTGTTTCCTGCTGACAAATGCACCATCAAAACTAAATGAAAAATTTGCTTGACAAATCAAATGTCATGGCAGTTTTTTTCAACTTCGAATAGACTAGGAGGAAAGGCTGACGTCACAAGGATTATGTGAACGGAGTTTTCTTCGGTAAAGAAATAGACCAATTTTACGCGAACATCTGTCGCTACAATTAACTGACCTGTAAATGAAACTGGTTGATGGAAAGTTTTTGGAGATACCTTGTACTAGAAGTAGGGGCTGTAAACATACATTGCCGTCAAGTGTATTTCCTGTTTCCAAAACTTAAGAAACACGTAATGTGTAATCTAGATTGTGTAACGAACACACATCAATTGGTTAACACAGAGTCTGGTAAATGGAATGTGTACTTTTAGCAGCCATATTCGTGTACTTAAAAATATCTGGTCCGTTACTCGACATCTTTCTGATTTGGAAAACCATCGATTCCACTGGCCAAAGGTGTCTGCTTTCTACGCGGAAAAATGCCCAATTTGGAATGTGAAGGAAAATTATTTGGTCCAACTAATCTTACATGTCAAAATGCTATTGTAATACGGCTCTATTCACTTTTTGCTATAACATTTAGTCGACCTTTACTAACACAGATGTTAGGCGTTCTTCCGAGATGCTAACTCCAGCATCGAGAACCGTTCGGTACTATTTAAGGTACTCTTGACTGCAGATGATAGTGAGAGACATACCCGGAAGGCGCCGCCTGCTCCGTCGTCGATTTCAAGAGTGTAGTAATCGATCCCAAAACCTGGACAGGGCTGCCACACCAGTGTGATTATATTCCCTTCCGAGAGACACTCCTCTGCACGGAAAACCGGCGCACTTGGAACTACAATAGACGGTTTGAAGACATCAAATCTACCCAAGGCACTCTGATACTTACTAAACATGTCTACCTTAGTAAAATATTTTGCTGCATCTGAAGACAATCGTAATAGCTTTCAATGGATGCTACTTAAATGGCTTTCTATCGAACAACGGTTATCTTTTTTTGGTGTCTTAGTAAAATGTAATCATTGCTCTTTTGAGTTCATGCAAAATACCGAATAATCAAGTTGCTGCCAATGCATTTTCTTCATAATCAAACGGTTTTTTATGTGTCCCTTCATTTCTTTTTAATTTAGTTAATATTTTGTTCACAATAAATATGACCATAACCGTGGCTAATTTCCTTTTAAACTATGTGTTTTTGGCCGGGAGAATTCGCACATTGCTTTAGTAGCAACCATCAAACTGTTGGCGATCCAGCATTCCCCATGACGGCTCATTACCGGTTAGGATTTGATCATTGTTTACACAATTACCCTAACCATACCACACCAGTGGATGAGTCACAAACGGCCCCCCCTACTGACAGCCCCATCTGTGTTAAACCACCTTGCTCCATCAGGTCAGGAAATGTGCTAGGCTTACGTCAGATAAGAGATCTGTGGTACCGGTTATCTTACTGTGTGTCTCATGGTTACTGGCAAAACGTAACACAAACCCACCGGCCAGTCTACCTTTCTAGATACAAGTACATTTAAACATTCAGCTCAAATTACCTTCTTTATCGAAATAAGCGACAAATCTCTCATTCTACGAACTGAGTTATTCCAACGATAAACATTTATGACAGCAGCAATCTGTGCTTAGGTAGTCAAAATGGGAAAGTTAGAGGGGCTAAATTAGTTATCGTGAACCATCTGGTACCACAAATGGTTCAAAGGGCGCACTGCCGAAAATCCACCAATGGAGAATGATTAATAGTCGCCATGAAAACACCATATTGCAGATTTCCACTGTAACGAAGCAACAGCAAAGACCCTATCTGTGAATGATTTATTTCTGACTATTTGGTTAGCCGGAAAGCGCTAACTTTAGCCATATTTGTGTTTGTACCAAAAAATCGAGCATTTTTTTAACTGTCTTACCATCACAATCGGAGGATGCGCTTGATGACGAACAGTCGATAAGTTGGTCTTCTGAAATAGAAGGCAATAAAGATGCCATAATCTCAACACGCAAACCTGTTTTGCACATAATTAATGCATCAGAAATAACTTGAAACGGACCGCTTTAATTTGAGCACGAAAGTGGAAACAAAGGCTCCAACATAAATTTAAAAAAAAATGTTCAAAAGTGACTCGGAGTGTCTGTATGAGGTAAGACACTGAAGATGATTAATGTCCGACCAATAGAATGTAGGCGATTCCTACTTGATTTATTGATTGGTTTAACAGATGCGCCAAAATCAAATATAATATTTTCGATAAATTTTTGTTTTGCGTGGTGAATCTGTCAAATCAATTACCTTGTCATTTGCAGAGGTGTCAAATTCTAATATTTGTCCTCAACGGTGATTTGACGGGTTAAATGAACTGCATGGTACTTTATAGACGCTGAGTAACCTGCCAATCACACAATTTTGATTCCCTCAAAATCGATTTAGAGTTCTCCATTAATCATTGCCAATTAGCACACGTGCGGTCGTGTAAATATGTAAAATTCGACCATGGTTCAGAAGAACTGAAGTTTAAATGGAGTATTTGAAAGCAAACTTCCCTAGAAAAGCCTGAATTTATGCTTACCTCAAATGATTTTATCGGAGTTGAAGATCAGCCTACTGGTTGCCACATGCTCGACAACAATTTAAAATATCGGGTTAGAGCATTATTGCTTAGACTTGGAGAGCTGATTTCTAAATTTGTCGTTCGCAGTGTAACAAAAGTCGCTAGCTCTGTAATGACGTGGTCTGCTAAAATTCATTTTACCAGCGTGTTTGGAACTGAGTGACCGATCAAGTGGACATGTTTTATAGAAATTCGGCTGTTAACATGAGGTAAAATGTTTTTCCTACTCATTTTTTTTGTAAGGCATACAAGGAAAGACTGAACATGCCGCAATTTAGTGACGAACACATATGGTTTAGGCAGCGCAGCAGACCCAGTTGCACGAATTGGAATACTGGTGAGCCGTGTTCTAAATGGTCGATTAATACAATAATGATTTTTCCTAAAACCTTGTTTTAGATCGTATTAATTCCTACCTGCCTCATTCCCCTCCCCTCTGACCTCATTTCAACGCCGTCCCTATCGCTCCTGTTAAACCGTCCGCTCATTCATCCCAGCCCGTTTCATTCATCTGACCATTCAGACATGTCTGTACTTTAACAGCGCGTTTTAATGTGCAGTCGTACGATTAAGGCAACTTCGTTGAGCTATGCAGTAAATAGTTTCCTCTCCCCCTCTTCCGTATTCATCATCGCTAAATCAAACTTAGTGACCTGGCGTTGTTTGGGGCTACAAGCCGGGGACCACAGCAACCTCAACTGTTTTCAAAAGTGTAAGATGGTTTTCGGGCAAGTGTTTCTGAACCTCAAAAGCTGCCAAGCACTGAAGCTTTTGGGACATAAAACCATCACTAGATTACCTGGCGATTCTCTGAAAATACCAGCGATACTACTTGCTGTGACAAAGTACCGGATTTGAAGTCAAGCATAACTGGCGTCTGTGTAGGCCTTGGAGTTACTAAAGTGTTGACATGCAAGTTACAAATCGGACACGTAATTGGACCTGGAAGTCACTTAAGAAGGCATCAAGCAAGACTCAGTGTAACGAGGTTGCTTTGCAAAGCACGCTGCCATTTGAATTGCCAAAGAAGAGAGAAGACATTTATTATGGTCTCGAAGGAGCATTGTGAGTAGCTGGGAGGTGCGACAATCGCATAACCACCTCCAGGCGAGCGATGTTTGCTGATTGAAAAGATAATATTCTTCGTTTTCAATGTCGCACACTCTGCGGCGCCTCCCAGTCGGTGTTTGGAGGCGGAATTTGGGAGTGGCGGCTGCCGAATTGTCCGACTCAGGGAATCGCGCGTGAGCCGCCAGGAGAAATCTTTGCAAAGCCTTTTAATCACAACAACACCAGCGTCCAATTAGGCTGCATGAGTGCCTTTTGTGTGCTCTGGGAAATCTCCGGACGGTACTTCTTGAATAATGGATGCGCGCACTTCGTGGTAAGGGACGAGGCATTACAATGCTTTTGCTTACATCGGTACTCACTTACCCGTCCACTTGGGAAGATAACCACTCTTGGCTGAATAGCTGCATTTGGAAACGTGGGAGTAACCTGGCATGACTAACGATAGTTTTAGGGCAAATTCACTTGAAAGGAGAGCGTCTTTATCTAATCACTGACAGATCTTAATTAGATCTTAGATCTGGAAAGTGGATGTGTGGCAAGGGTTTATTAAACACAACTTGGGCTGTCAGTAAGCGTGTTTTCAAACTGACAACATGTTATAAACAAGCGATTTCCAACTGGCGAAAAATACTTTATTGCAAGTAGCAGAAACCAAGTAGGAAAGGAGTGTTTGCAGCAGTATAATCAGGTGGATTGCTAATTAAGGAAAGACGTTAAGATCATCGGTGGGTGTTGCTTACCGAGTCCCTCGTGAAGTGTGAGGTCACTGACGACCTTGTGAATGGCATCAAGTTGCATCAGAGAGACGAAACTGGAGTAAGCGAGTGGCGCAGATCGTCCCTTCGACCAGTGGGAGGGTGTGGGTGGGTGCGACTGACTGGAGGTCGTCGGTTGCTGTGTCAGGGGGCAGTACTGGGTGACAGCTGGGGGCGCTTCAATTGCATGCAGAAAAGACTGCTCCGTGTGCAGGGCGCGGTTAATGAGCGACTGGGAGACCTGTGGCAAGGCATTAGAGGAACTCGTAAGTCGACTTCTCTAAGAATATGAATGCCCCACAGTGGGGCCCGCAATAACGTCATTGGCTGGCCATATTTCTCTCAGATATTTACTGCAAATTGGCAGATTGAGTCTGGTTAAGGCAAATCCATGGAAGCAGCTGCGCAGCCACGATGTTTTGTACTTAACAGCTGTGCATATTATTATAAAGTTCCTAATGGCTAACCTAACAGCACAAGTGACCTGTAAGAATGTTTTTCGAAGAATCTAACACTAGTTTAGGAGAAATCAAGTTTATAAGATGACAATTTGATTGAAAATATTTAAGGAAAAAGACAAGGCAATTTCGGTCTCGAATTTAATAACCACAAATTGGGCGGCTTAGCGCATAATCCCCTTTGCCTTCCGCAAGTGTTTATCGGTCCTTTAGGAGGTCTAATATCGCAGAAAAATATGCCTCCTAAACCACAGATGTCTTATTTTTTGCTTAATTTCGTTTAGTGATTGAAATAAACATTCTTTTCTTGACTTCTTTGGTAAAAGTAATTTAGACCATAATAAATTAAATCCCGCATGTTTAAAACACCAAGTTTGCTAGCCAGTGGGATCTGGATTTGACTACATGGGGCCTTAAACGATAAAATTCACATATTGTTGCTACTATATTTTATAAGCTTTTGTTTAATTGGCCAGTAGTTAAGAGCTTTGACGTCTAAACTGTTGACGTATCTCATTTCAAGGGCAAAAACGTTGTTTAAATGAATGAGACTGATTTAAATTATATTGATTGAAGGCTTTATGAACTATGACAGCGTCCCTCTGGCGCTTGATATTGTCGCTGTCTGTGCTATAGAAGGGTGCTGTTTGCGCTAGTCTTGAGGTTTAATCTTTTTGTGGGTTATGTTTGAACAACCAGCAAGCTCAGGTCGTTCTTATTAACTGGCGAATCAAGTCAATTATGGAAATCAAATTTCGTCTGAAATCACACGCGTAAGACCTTTGTTAGAAAGTGTTCCGTGGTTGCCTCGAAGGCCATATTTAATAGTTGAGCTAACTTGATGTGTGGATAGTTCACCTCAGCCATATATTGACCAGGAATACAGCACACTGTTAAATTAATCATAATTACATGCCTAGAAGATGTCATCAACCTAGTACGTAGTCCCTGCCGATTTCAAAATGACAATCATGGCTAACAGAGTAGTCATTGACTGCTCTGTTTTGTCTAGCTAATTCCTACGGCTGAATTTTACTAACTAGAAATAAAAAGGAGGGATTCGCATGAAAATTCGGCTAATCCACCTACCAGAAGAAAAGAAGGAGCATCGTTCTCCTTCAGCATCTCTATGCAGAACTGGATTAGGCCCGTTGATCTCGTAAGCTTAGAGGTGCATTGAAAAATCTGCTCCTTGAGAGCGCTCTGTTTCCTGTCCCTTTCCTCCTTAATTGCCGCGATCAGTTCAGCCTTCTTCGCCTCTATGGTTTGGATTAGGCAGTCAAACTTGGCCGTGGCATCGTCTTCGGCGCGTTTCGCGGATTTCTGCTCAAAAAAAGCATCTCTTTTTCATTAGGAGATATTAACTGACAGACTAAAACCTAACGATCAAAACGGCAGTCAATTTGCAACGCTGCTGTATCTCAGTGGTTCAAATGTTTGCCGTTTTTTTATTTTTCTGAACTGAAAAAGTACTTATGGAAAAATTTCCTTACGTGGAAATTGATGACGTAATAAATTTAGGGTTTCCGCTGGTTACAAAAGGCATTCACCTCAGATTCCCTGAGTTGAGCCTTTTTTGAAATTTCATGTTCTGTTGCGCTACCTCCCAAATTGTGTTCTGAGCTTTCGAAAGTGTCTAGCAGTTGCTGTCACCTCATTACTAATACCGCTGACCTACCGGACAGAAATGCTCATTTTATGTCTAAAATAGCACAAACAATGGCCGAAATTCGATTCAAATTAGCGTTCGAACTAAAGACTTACTTCGCATGAAAACTTTTGGTTAAGTACTTAGAAAACATTTCTACATCCTCTACAGATTTTTTTTGAATATTTCAAAGAATGCCAATAAGTTTTGATTTAGAATATAATCAAATTTGCACTTTTGCAAAAATACTCTTCGTAACATCTAAAATGTAAATAGTGAGGGTAGGTTCCAAAACGCTTTGGTAAATAACAACTTAGTGATTAAAAAAATGATGGGCACAATTAATGTAAATCCCCTATCATGTTACTATGGCAATAGAGATATTATCATTTTTTAAATGCGTGTGCTAAAAGGGATTGTAAGATTATAAAGCAAATGTGCCCACTGTCTTTGGTTGTTGATTAGGTTTTATGTTACCCAATTGCATTAATTTCAGTAATAAATTTACAATTAAATTAAACCCGACGCTAAACTAAAATTATCGATAGTTATCTTTTCATTAACAAGACGATATCCTACGGCTGAAAATTACCTTGTCATGACTCAGTTTACCATATTTTTAAACCTATGCAGAAAGTGGGATTTTCTTCCATCAAGTAAGTTTATTTTAAAGTGTTTAATTTGGTATCCTTCACGTCACCTCCACACTATCAGAGTCCATTTAGATTTCATCTCAAATCATCTAATGACAGCGATAATTTTGGTGATAAAATTAGACTAAAATCACATCAGCTATTTGACAACTGCCGAAAAGGAGCTTTGCCCTGTCACAAAACGTTTTGCCTTGGGAAGCATCGAATTTAAAGAATGTCAATACAGCAAACAAAAATGACTCGCTTGTCTATTTACAAGACCAGTTGCCACGGTGCTTAACTTTAAGCCTAAAATTGGCTTTTATTTTGTTATTCTGCAATTATATGCCTTTTTTCTACAACAAAAGCATATTATTTTTAGTTTTGGTGGTTTTGAAACGTATATTTACATGTAACATGCTATTTTGCTGAACGATAAAATCAGTTTTATTATCTACGGTTCTGTATAGTTACATAACTCATAAAAACGGTTAAATTTTAATGATTACCTCAAAAATATATTTCCATTGGACCCTATACAACTGTTTTTTACTCTCTTACATCAATTGAGCAAATTACGCTGTTTTAAACCACTAATGTATTGTCATTAGCAGTAGCATAATGATAGCAGTGCGTTGATGAATCCCTTCTAACGCTGTATTTACGAAATCGCGTGACATTTGCCGTAAAATCAGTTTAAATTGGGCCAAACCGCGGATAACTTTGTGGGTTCGAAAAAATGGTTCAAAATTTACCGTCTTTAACAAAAATCCCGAATTTAAGGTGTTGTTGAATCCAAATTATCAGGGCTAAATACTGTTTTTAAAAAGAGAAATTATCCAGTAAGATTTTTGGGTGATCAAAGATTAAATGATTTGATAAACTCGGAAACATTATTTCTTATTTTAACAAATGCATACCAAAATATAATTTTTTTTACAAAAACACGGATAACTAGCCAATCAAAGGGTGATAATTTTGAAGCTTGAGAAGATAAAAAGATACACAGCTTTTTAACGTTAATTTTCAATTTTGCGTTCCCTTTTTTGTAGGTTGGCGTTGGATTGTTAATTTATTAGAATTCACAGGTTTCTGTAAATGGATACATTAGACAACGTCCAACCTTGGCAGGCAAAATTAACAATGGTTTAATGAATCGGCTACATTAAAACTTGTGCTTTTGAGTATGACCTAAAATGTGTCCAGAGAAACTCCAAAATGTCGGTTGGACTGTAAATAAGAGTCTGACCTTGCACAAATCTGGAGATTTTCAACTTTGTAATAAAAATTTTGAACCCACATGATTGGTTACGTGTAATTTTTCCTTCTTGAGCACTTCAAGCTACTTAATTATGATTAAAGCTAGGCAGTACGAAGCCCAAGCTAGCTTAAATTGTTAGCTTGCGTCAAAAGGCAGGACATCTTCAAAATTAAAGACAACTTAAAGTATAGAAATGCAGGAATAAGAAATAGAATAGAGGTGAGAGAATTGCCCACACTGTATTGGAAATCAAAAAGGTTAGAAGTAAGGCAGCAGCCGTCTGACTAATTCCTAAACGTTATACCACGGCGTTGTGAATGTAAAAGCGACCGCGCAAGGCACACGTTATGGCCTGGTTTTCACGTGAACCAGTGGCGCCTCGACTCGAACACCCGTGCAAATCCTGACACTAACTGCATCAGACAGATTTTTCAACGAAATCATTCCTAAACGCCTTGGTATGTCTTGGCAACTACTTCAATGAAAAATTTCCTTGAATTGCATCTGATTTGAAATTGTGATCAGGCATAGCTTTCAAATATAAATCTGGCAGATTTCGCAAGACCTCCAGCTTTTCTCTTTTATCAAAGCATCAATTTGAGGAAATAAAATCAAAACTATGTTTTTTATTAACCAACCCAGACCAGAAGCATTTGTTTCCAGGCCGTTGGAAGGAGAATACACACATAAATTAGTTGCTTGACACTAGCTAAGCACATTTGTTTGTCAAGCGCATTAGAAATTCTAATTACACACTAATCGCATGATTATATAAATCACTTTGTGATGCCCAAGTTATGGCCACTCAAGGTCTCGGCCACGACTCGAGGGCACACAAAGTGTCGCTGACTTTCTGACTGACATTGATCAATTTACCCAGATGATGTTGTTTTAATAAATCTGACAGCCTGCCATTATCTGCATCAACTGTCATGTCCATTATTGGAAGCAAAATATCGGCTGTAAACCAACGCAGCACTTGATTGTAACAAAAACAGCATTAATGCGTTTAATGCTATAGATGGGCATTAGATATGCTGAGTTATGCTGTTGTTAGTAAGTGTTCCCTTGATAGAGTACAGTCGTCCGCACGACAAATAAACGCTCCACGTGACAACGTACTTGGTCACACTTCGATGCATGTGACCGGCAAGAACCTGCTACAAGTGACTCTTGTTGGGTATCGTGTTTCTCTAGCTTAAACAACAATTTGAGCACTTGTTTTAAAGTTGATTTATCGGCTCTATTTGATTCATAATCATTGATTTTTGTGTTTTGACTACTGTGTGTTTAAATGTGAATTTACGAGTTCATTCGATGCCATAATCGAAAGCCATATTACTGAAAGTTTTTTTGTACGTTTTCTAAATTTTTCAAACAAATATAACAACAGTTTGGTGGCTGTTAGTTACAGAGTATACTAAATTATTTATTCTTCTCGAAGAAACCGTTTCATTGGTATATTCTGTTTTAAGTAAATCGTGCTTTTGAAGTTGTCCATGTAAGCACTTTTATGTTAGGAAAACACATTCGGAAAATCAGTTATTATTAAAATGGATTAAAATTAAGAAAGAAATCGATTCAAAACGCTTGAGAGCCCCCTAAGAAATTGGTTATATGCAGGGATGACTAACACGCTAGTTAAGTGATCCTTAATTTCAAAGTCTTAGAAAAAAACTGCAGATGTTGGGGTAATTAGAAAATTATAAGTTAGCAAGTTAAAAATGGATTTTTGTAAAAAATTCATCAAAACATTTGTTGTTAAACTACACCGAGCCATTATTTTGAAGAAAATATGTGACTTGGGATGGCTGAATTTCGTTATCAGTAGTAGCTATGGTCGTGTGCGTGAAACCGTAATGTAGATTTATTGTCTTACAGTGGTTGAAACACATCTTAGCAATGAGCACACTTGTAAATCTCTGTTAACTAATGTGTCCCTGACACTATTTATCAAATAGCTCAACTGTTACAAGTATATCTCTGGAGTTTAATTAGTATCCATTCCCGGGCGTAGGCTGGTCATTTGTTAGTTTCTATGGAATCAACGCCCATGCAAGCGAGAGAGAGAGAGGTTTTATCCCAAAACCCATGCAAGTGGGCGAGAATGAGTGAGCAGACTCATCACGTTCACGCCCTCTTTGGTTGAGGACAGAGCCAGCCATTCCTAATTACTCCAAGCAGGAGTCGTTTAAGGGGGCAAGACGGTATCGTCGCCATCATCTTCATCATCATTAAACAGCAAGGCAGTAGCCTGACTAAAATAAATCCTCTCCATACCACTCCAATCAACCAACTTCACGCAATCCCCGAGCAACCAAAGTAGCAAGAGATGCGAATGAATTTTAAATCAGCCCAGAATACGAGTTTAATAGCCACTGTGCCACTTGAGTTCTTTATAGCCCAATGAATCCGCGCTAGAAGAATAATTTATAAGCTAGGCACGAAGGCGCATGGAGACATAGTGGTGAAAAGGAATTGCGCAAGAAGGGCAATGCGAATCTTGCGGTGAATTCAAATTCTCCCACTTACGCCAGCCAATAATTCAAGCCTCCTCTAATTTGCCAAATAAGTGCATGTCTTTTAAGTGGAATTTTAAAGTTTCTTTCCTGTTTGGTGTTTGACGCTTGCTCAGAATGCAAAATTGTACACTTTTGGTTGCGTATCACACAAACAATAATAATAACCACACCTCAGCCAAAATCAATCCAACAGTACTAAATCACTTATCAATCAATCAGACACGATCGATAGAGGAATTATTAATGCCGCATTTTAAGTCCTCTTTTCTTCCAAGTTTATAGTAAATTTAGACAGAAACCGATTGGAAGTGTCCCAGGCATAGACATGCGAATAACTTGGTATTAGGCAAAAAATCAGCACAGCTGAATCAGACACCTTTTTCGCATTTGGTCTGCACGGAAAATTAGGGACTGCTGTGTCTGCTGTTATTGCATGTCTGGAAAACGCGTCCCTTCCTATAAACCTTGTCCCTGTTTGCATAAACACAGGTTCGTGCAGTAATTGCCCGCAGCAATCCCCAAATAATGCATGAAGCGGCCAGCGTTGATCAACCTGAAAGGCACCTGGTTGGTCTGCTGACAGGTGCTCAAGTGAGCGCGGAATTATTAACAATTCTTTGCTGGAAAGTGTTTAACCTAGTCTACGATTTTTTTTTGTTAACCAAAAATCTCATTCAGCCAACTACGTTACTATTGTAAGTTTCGTTTTCATCCCAGTCATGCTTGATATTAGGGTTTCACAAAACTCACCACTATGGTTGCAACCTACCGTCAAAGGAACAGGTGAATAACTGCAATACTACTGTCAAAATGGTGGGAAATAGACAAGATTTGTTAGGTCTTACCATAACTGTTTCCGATATGGCCCTCAGTCGCTGAATATGCTGAGTGCCCGCGCGAGCACGTTCTGATAGAGCTTGCAACACTTGCGATAATTCCGTCTAAAATGGGGCAAAGTTTCATTAAAACAGATCCAAATTTTCGTTTTTAAGGGCTACAGCTTAGACATAAACTCACTATGCGCATTCGATTAGTAGAAAGTAGTAATGGTGTTCTTGAAGTACAATCTGCTCACAAACCACTGCTAATTAATGGGCTTTACTATTTGTAATTAAATCTGAAGCTCAGAATGGGGTTTAAAAGTGTTTTTTTTTTAAAACTCTGATATCTATCTAGAATTTTTCAAAAATGGTTGACACCAGGTCACACCAAGTAAATACACTGAACCACTTTGAATCCCATTCGGGGAAGTCGTGGCTCTACAATTGGTGCATCTTAAAACTGGGTCATTCTGTTTGTTTGAAAATTCGAGACAGGGCAGAGACAATAGCGTTTTCCGTTAACCTGACTGAACTGGGAATATTTAAATTTTGGCCAAAAGACAAATCGTTTTTTTAGCATTAAACATTCCTATCAATGACATCATTTAAAGGAAAAGTTTTTAAAAACAGTCCATGGACAAATCTTCCCTGAACGTGCAAAGGTATTTAACTTAAACACAACCGTCATTTACTAAGGTTTAGTCGACAACATAGTAGTTAGAGTGTGGTATCTTCAATGCACAAGCTTAACTTCCATCTAACAACGAGATTACTAATGCAAATTTGCCACCATGCTTGTGGTTTGAAATCTCGATCTGTGTGGTCGCCGCAATGAAACTAGGTTTTTTGTCTAAAAGCGGTGAGTCAAGCAGGGATATTTGAGCTCTGAAGACAAATATAACTGAAAACAGTTCCCAGGCAGGCGGGAATCAATGTCTGCCTTTGTAACGATGAATTCAAATAACAAAAAAATTACTTCCTGTGTTAACACTTGCTCTTTGCCCCGTAATTCAATTTAAGTGACCAAATATTACATTTGTGATTGCACTTATTTGTCCAGTGGAGCCACAAATTCTGGTTTTGGCCATAGAATTTGAATTTTGGTGCGAAATGTTATTTAATTTAATTCTTCTCGTCTGACCAAAAGCAACACGCAAAAACCACTAACGTCTTTTTAAATCGCCTTCACATAAACCCACGGGCACGCGCATTGTTGACGTCCGATGCCAAATTTGTTAGAATTTTTTTCAGAATTTTTTTTAAAGAGAACTTTTTTTAAATTGTGGAAAAAAGAACAGGAAATGTTGACTGTTCTGTAGGGTCTTTTTGACCAACTCACACTGTGGCTGCTGATTGTCACTGCTAAGGCAACACAGGCAAGTTGTTTGTTTAAGTGATTAAACTGGCCAATCAAGGCGCAATGCAACTTTAGTTTGACGTGAAACACTTGGCTCCCTGTTCTACCCACCCCCAAAAAGGAGTTATTCTGGCACGACTGACGAAAGCAACATTTATTTTCCAAAAATAGGTCGAGCAGAGCCGAAAGCGGTTAACAAGAATTGGCATTCTCGTTCGAAAACGCAGAGAACGGCAGCGGTAGGAATGTGTAGTGGTCAAGTTGAATTTTTAAAGAGCCGTATGTGTGTGTTAGAAGCACATGGGCTAATCTTGTAGAAACACGGCTTCTGGAGAGGAATTAACAATTCAATTTCGCTAAAACAAGTCGGCAAAAAGCAGGTAATTTGAATTCAATTCAAGTGTAAAGAGCGAACCCTCTTAGCTTCACCGTAAGTCACCAAGCTTTTGCTTGGATTCCGAAGTATTTAAAAATTACTAAAAAGACTCGAACGCAGCCAAGAGGAATAAATTGGAGTTTGACAGTACAATGATGGGAACCAATAATATTCCTGTTCGATAGGTTAAGGTCAAAACAGTCTATACAGAAGGATTAGAGTATTCGATTTGTTAAAAATGATCATCTGTACTGGCACTTCCGACACCCTGATTGGTTCTGCCCACAATTTCAGACCCTTCGCGGTAAGTGAGGTAGTGAAGGAAATGATATTCGAGGAATCTTGGTGAGTGAGCCATAAGAAGGCATTAATACCACCCCACGTAAAGACAGGAACAAAAAATGCCTCAAAGGAAACCATTAAATGGACACTTTTATAAAAAAACAACTTTGACGATGACCAGTGTCTGCCAAATGTGGGCAATTTTTTGGTTCATTTTTTGGAAAAGTGCTTACCAATAATCCCCTTTGTGCCAAATTTGTTTCAAATAGAGTCAGTTGGCAAAACTCCCGTGTGCGATGGTACTCCTGGTTAAATGTTTGCATTTATAAATCGACAAACGCAGTATAGCACCACGTTCACATGACTAATACATTGTGAAAACTCAGGCTCGAATGCGTTTCGCTAACTGGCTCAAATCTCGATGGTTTAAAAATTTTGCAGAATACTTACACCGAATCAAAGAGCACAAGTAGTCCTAAATCTGGGTTTCAGTTTGTATTCTATTTGCGTTTTTGTGTCGATTTGTACAAAATCGCAGAGCATGGATAGTTTTTGCGTTACTCCTCAAATCCTATAACATTCTAGACGACTAAAAAGCATAGTGGATGTTTTCAGGAATCTGCCAAGTCGAGCCAGTGGCGTAGCTACAGGTAAATAGCCCTGTTGCGATACAACGGCGTTAACTGCCTAAACGAACTGGGTTAATTCTCTGGAATTTGAACTAGTTTGCCCGTAGACATCGTTCGGACGCAATAGATGTCAAGTACTTGGAAATTAATTAGCTTACCATCTACACCGTTTGACAAGGCAACGTTGCGTGCGTGCAAAAAGGGATCATGCACTTGAGATTGAGACGTAATCTGCAGCCATAAAAGTTACAATTTCCGAAAGTTATTGTTTCTGCTTTCAGGAAGGACCGGGCCTAACTCTCCTCAACACCGCAACACAATTACCCACTATTCTCTAACGTACTTGTGTTTGAGTACATCTCTAACAGGGACTGTGCAAATACGAGTAAATTTGGTATACTTATCTTTCCCTTAGTTTGTACATACATGGAAGCAATTTTTTTGCCTTGAATACTCTCTCCAAATTGCTGACTAGCAGTAACAGTTTGGTCTTCAGTACAAAAACCACAGCAACGATTTGGGCGTAGTTTTGTGCCGGCAAAAATGTTACTGAATTGGGAAATCATATGCGGTAGTCCTAACAAACAGCCATACCTACCAGAGGTTTCCTAGTTAAATGCCTCACAACAAAACAATCCGTGATTGACATTGGTAAAAGCCTACCTCAATTTAAGTAGGTTGGAACTGTCTCAATTAGGCTGTAGCCGTCTTTTTTATTTTGACGGAGGTTGACTAACGGTGTTAGCAGTTAAATATTATCTAGATAAGAGCTATGATAAACTTTGTTAGATTGTTCCAACCTCACTGCTCTGTCAATACCAGACAACTTCAACTATTTGTTTTGTATGCACGACCACTTCGTCCCGTAATGAATTCTGATTGTGAGGTTGGACACAATTATTCCGGCCACGAACACCAGGTGTATCACTGACTCAGAAAAAAAGGCTAATTTGCTTACGGTGATTTGGTCAGTGAGCATTTGGTGATAAGCGGATGACAAAAAACGGTTCTTTAGTCACGTTTTAGCTCTCTCTTCGTATAGAGTTTGGGACGCTGTTAAACACAAAACGCTATGGCTTTAGTTTAATCTACCAGGTGTGACAAAGTTACGGCTGGAACTCATAAGGTATTTCATGTTTCATGATGTACACGAATTAATTAGATTACTCAAACGTTTCTTTGAAACCTGGATTGTACCTAAAATGAGCAGCTAGTAAAACGCGGTTAATTTCCTCGTAAAAAAACATTTTGCCTTCTTGTGCGAATTTCACCGTGTAAGTGCTCAACTTGCTGGCTTGCCTTAATTTGATTTCACAATCTTTGAGAGAAAGCACAGAACGCTACATTTTATGCTCCAAGAACGATGCAAGTGTGTTTGCGTGCGGATACACATGCGTTCGCCACCGGCTACTCTAAAACACAGGCATAGGTCACTGTTTTTTTTGGGTAACGGACTTTAACCCTCTTCGTTCACATGGTTTACATCGCAAGGCCTAGGTTTCAATGAGCCACGGGACAGGGAGGTGTCCTAATTCATGAATTTTCGAAAAAGGGTGGGAAAAATTGGCCTCTCGCGTTTGGAACTAGAAAAGTAACATGCAAGGAGGAAATAGTTTTCACTCGAATGTGTGCATCAATTAGGCAAATCCGATTTAAACAATGCCTGCTTAATTAGTGTTATATACACAGTTGAAATTTGGAGAGCATTACAAATTCCACTCTTACTTTAAAGCCACTTATTTAAGGCGGTAAATTCACAGTTTTTGAAGCAGTGAATGTGCTTCAGTTAGCAAAAAACAATTGGGTAGCAAAAAATAATTTTTTAATTAGTGACTTTAAATAGCTACGCCGCTTTCATGAATGAGCATCAAAAAATTCCGATGTAGAACAGGTTTCTGAGGCCCGTGGAACAAACAGGTTGCGAAAAAGATCAACATTAATTTGCCAAGAACAGGAATTAAATTGTAAGAATACTTATGAAAACATTTTAAGAATTGTTGCACAAGGAAGCAGAGACCAAAGTCTGGCCTCCAAACTTACGCTTCATTTCTGAACCCATCTGCAAAATATTCATTGAAATCAAGTACTAACATTTCGTAAAGTAACACAAATTTCCGAGGTCTAACGATTACATCCACATGTCCAAGTTTTTATACAAGAGTTTGCATGTCCAGACTCCACTCATGCAATGAGTTGGATAACAAATTGTCTGCACGACTACAGCGCTCCTATTGTCTATTGCCATAGCAACGCTTTGTGGCGCGTAGTAACCTCGCTTTATTAAGTAAATAGGCTACCGTCACTGCCAAAAAACTGCTGGTCGAAGACGCGAGCTGGTTCACTGAATAACGCTCAGTCAAAGCTGTATTTGAGGTTAACTAGGTGAACCTACTTACCTACACGTACTAAGGCCTGAAGTTCAAGTGGTCTGGCATTTAATCATGAGTGCCATTGGCGTAACTTGTTAACAGCTAATTGTAGGGGCAAGAATTATCATTGAAGGCAAACTTGCTGCGCAATTTGCTAGTTGGAGTGCTCTGGTGTATCTTAGTAAATTCTTTACAAGTTGAGATGTTTTAAAAGACGATTTCTCTATCTATTATGGTCTAACATTAGTTTGCTAACGTAAATAGGTGAAACGTGATTGGTGAGCATGAGCGATTCATGATATTTGTAAGTTTTAAAGTACCCGTCTCTAAAATTACGGAGACAGCATTCAGCAGCATCATCTAAAGTAAGAATTTTAGTTGTCTGCCCTCCTTGATCGCGAGAAAATTACAAATAATTATGTGTTTTCTATTAATCTAGTTAGGCGTTACCAAAAGGCAGTTGTGAAAATTGTTTGAGATATGTGTTCTGCTGAATTGGAGCCAGCGTTGCCTATCTGTTAGACGTTTAAGGAACTGTTTACACACGAGCCTGAATAACTTGATCATTGAAATCACCTCAAACAGAACCAGTCTTTTACTAGCAGGTAATAGTCTAAACTACTGTCATATTAACAAAGAGAGATCTGACTTGGACGCTAATAGCCATTGGACAAAGAAACAATTAAATTCATATTATAAAGTCTAGTGAACAAATAATGCCTTTTTTCAATGTTATAATATCTGATGAACATTGAATCAAGAGTATTGCTTGCCTTTGAAAAATACGAATTAAAATACTTAGCGATGTACACAGATTGAAATGGAAGGCGGACCACGAATGAAGGCAAAAGTTGCATTGATTTTACTTTTTTGGCATTTTTGATAGAAAAAATTTCAAATTTTGAACATAAAATAACTCATTTAGCAGACTTCCCCATCGATGATGATAGAAAACAGTTTTGGAAATGGTTTCTACCTTGATACGACAAAATGTACTTTGTTAATCTGGAAAATATAACGATATCAGCAATAGAACGGTTTGATGAACGGCCTTGACTGTTTTATTTAATGAATTTCGCGCAAAAATTAACATTTCAACTCACTATCTGTCTGATCATCTTGCTCCATTTTAACGTACAGTTGCCGCCTCAATCAGTATCTACATTGACCAATCTAGCGCATTCAATTTTACAAAAAAATTTGAAGTTTTAGCATCTTAGTAATTGAAACTGATCGCTCTTAAGGAAGTTTCATGTTGATACGTAACCGCAAATATAAAGTTGCTTTTATCGTTGCGGTGAACAATTCATAACTGAGGAATCACTGAGAAGTAATCAAGCATTCGTTTCTGCAATTATCTACTTTTTAACCAGAAATGTTTTTAAAGTAAAAAAGACTAACTGCAAAAATATTAGTAATCACCTCGCAATTTATACAAATTATCTCTTTACATTATGACAGGAAGCATTTAATCAAAAACAATCTTTTTTATGATTACACGTGCACTGGGTAGGTGGTTGGGGTCAATGGAATTGTTTTAATTTTACGGCCGTCCATATTTTTAATTGATTTGTAGCCCATGAAATGTATCAGCGGATGATCAAGCAATCGACAATAGAATCTCTGACCATAAGATTAAAAGGCTATTGAAAATCAAACATGTTGCTAATCGATAACGACGTGCTACCGGTAGATGGTCAAATCTGGCTGCAGCTACTAGCGTAATGGCTTCTAGCATCGACCAAAGTTAATGCACGCAACTGCGAGAATTTAGTGGTAATAAAGGTGATTCAACCTGATGAAATCAATATTGCCCATAGAATAGGATAGTGGCATGTTCGATCCTACAAGTCACGCTCTATATCAATTAGTCCTGAAATTAGTTACGAAAAACTGAGATGCAACTGAGGAACTGTTTCTAGGTTCCAATTTTAAAATCCTAAACTGGAATTAAAAAGTTATAACCACCTTTTAACTAATTTGACAAGGTAAAGACCACGTTTGACGAAGTAGATGGCAATGAACCGGAACATCGGACTCCTGTTAAAGATTTTGCAGTTTCAAGAGAAGTGCTTATCTTCTGCTATGATAAAAAAAATTCGTTCGATATTCATATTTGTATAGAATGTGGAATTCGGCGTGTTCGGCACTCTCATGGTTTGTATTTCTCGCAAGTTTGAGTTTTATGAACACCGCTGGAACGAGTTCAGTAGTTTGAGTACATTGGGCTGGATAAAGACAGCAGCGAATTTCGTTAACTATTGCCCGTGAAATCAGCAAGAATGGCCAGGTTTCACTGTCGATATCGGTGGGACAATTTTGAAAACGTTGGGTCATTGTCTATTGTCTAGGGGTTGTACTATAGCCCAAATAAGCAGAAACGACCAGGTTTCACAGTTGACGAATGAAACCACACAACCCGTCCACCGAGTTTGTGCGCTGTATTGATCATGGCTACAGGTCCAGGCCTGCAAGTTGCGCCCTCTGCCCATTACCAGGCACTAATCGTGTCAGCGGCGACACAGTGACAGCTAGCCGCAGATAGCATCGTGGAGTGGCGCCACGCCTCGCAGCCTGCGCACCCACGTGTGCGTCACAATGTGTGGGAAAACGGGCAACCCGCGTATCGTCGGTTGGGCTGCCGATTTCGAGGTGCACACGAACTGCTTATCGGTGTAATTGTGGTGTTTTTTAAACCAAAGAGCAGGTAAGCGCGTCTACCAACAATCCAATTAACATCAGTCATCGAATAGAAGAGCCTAGTCATGGAAATACGATACGGTGCCAAGATGCTTCTGGTGTTTTTATCAACTCCATTGAAAAATGCTTTGTAGAATATCAAACTATTTGTTTAAGCGCACTGTCCACCACACTCCAGAAGCAGGTTTTTCAAAATTGCCGACTAGGCTACACCAGAGGACATGACTATTCCCATTTTTTGAAAACTTAACGTGGTTTTTTCTAACTCAAAACGATCAGTATTTAAGCTAAGTCCCAGATTAATTAAACAGTGACTTTTGGTTCGCTATTGGTCACAGGAAATGTCGCTGTAAACGTCTTTTTTCAAATTTAAAAAAAACATACCAATGATTGGTTGCTTCTTTGACCACGTGTTTTTGGAAACAGGCAAAATTTCGTCTTAGTATTTAAAGTGTTCTTAAAACGATTATTTCCTTCCAAGACACTAATTGGACATGGCAGATTACAATCTTTGATACATTAAAACCAAAACATTTGACCCAAAATGTCGCAACTGCATTCGCATTCTAAAGTCGAAAATATGGATAAAGGTTGATGTGAGAGATTTTGTTCAAATTCTTCGCACTTGGGTGTAAAAATTAGTCCAAGACTTTCAATGATAACTTGGGATAACTTCAAAGGCAAAATTTAGAACCAATTACTATGCGTATTGTTAGGCATTTATAGGAGATCTATCAAACTGCGTGCCACAACTTCCAAGTGTAATCCTTCTTTCAGCCTAAGTTTGAATTTGCAAAAAAGTGATTTTTCAACCGACAGCTATTTTCTGGATTACCACACATAAGTATCAGATTTCTGTCACAAAAAAACTAACCATGTGACAGGCTAGTGTGGCGAAATTACATGAAGTGCAGACCAATCGGAATGCATCTGGGCGTAGTGGACAGCCATGTTTGTCTTTATTTTAATACTAATGATAATACACGGAAGAAAATGAGGCAGGCAAAATCCTAGTTCATGCCGCATATTTTTCTTTTAAAATCGTCAATCATTAGATCGATTTGAGGACTATGGTACCCAAAAACCATGACAGAAAACGATCCTTTTAGACCGGCAATGAGGTCATCTGAATAGCCAGTTATTTTCCAGAGGCTCCGTGCAATTGAAACCGTTTTTGACGTTTAGCTATTTCGTTTTATCAGATTGTAGGAATTTAACGCTACGTTACATCAAAACAAAGGTCGCTTCATCACTGATTCCCAAGAATTTATAACTTTGTCTATTCCAAACGGTTTGTTACAATCCTAATGAATAGGTTGAATAGTTATTTAAATTCACAAAGAAAGCTTGTAATATGATTCAGTGTCAGTTTGTAGAAAAATTTATTCTCTTTTCTCAAATTTTGCAGCAAAAACCCAGCACCGCATTTATCTAACCACACACTATAGGAACTGGTCAACCCGAAAATAGCACTGATTCTACCGTGAAAAATGCCATAAAAGAGCCATGACTGCAAAAAATGTCTGATTTGTGACCTCTCTTCAGAAGAAGGCAGACAATAAGCACGCTAAAACCCAATATTTGTACAGTTTGTTTATGTCCCATTACCCCATGTCCATGCGTTTTCTGCACCTCGGATAATATTTTGTGATAGGAACACAGCTGACGCCTTATTTGTTTGCAAAACGTTGCAGTATCAGCACAGCACTTAGTAACAAGCAAATATGCTATCGGAGGTCGTAAGCTGATCAAGAAAGAAGACCTGAAGCCTCAACAGTTTTCAAGATAAAATTAATTAACCCAACTTAGTTATCAGCCAGTTTTACTAATGTAAATGCAAGACAGGAAAAATTCTATATGATTGAAAAGATGGTAATTTTTATACGTCGCACTTGTTCCAGTTGATTTGGGAAAGAGAAATTATACACGACTTGAGAAATTTTCCTTGATCCAAATTAATTAAAGTCAAGTTTGGAGTTGATTGTGACATAAGTAAAACATGCAGCATTCACAGGGCACTGTTTAAAATCACTAACAATGCCAAATGTACAGAAATACACTCAAAATATGCTTACTTGGTGAATTTACATATTGTTTCAATTCAATATGTGATCAGGTACAACGGAATTTAATTGCGGATAAGAAGCGAATTCTACTAATCGTACCTTATTAAATATTGACATCTTTGAAACAAACTTTGCTAACGAATGTGAAATGCATGAACAAACATCCTACAATGTTACTTGTTTTAAACCCATGGTTTTGACATCATGCTATCGTGTTTTTGGCCGGTAACTAGGTAGCAAAGCAATGATAATTGCACAAAAAATAAGCATCTTATTTACCTTCTTGTTTTTACAGTACGCCTGAAGAATCTGCACTTCCTGCCGTGCGTGTTGTCCGTGCCTGTTGGGTGTCAGGGTGCAAGTGGTCTGATTCACGTCACTTATCACACAGTCATTACAGATGGCCACTTTGCAGGCATTGCAGAACAGGCTGGCTTCTTCGTGTGGATGCTCGGGACACACAGGCGGCTGACTTTGCCTCTTTTGTCGAACAATTTCCGCGCCCTTGGCCGCCGGATGCAGACCGTGCTTGAGCAGGGGTCCGCGTTTAGGGTGACAGCGTTCGCGACACTCCTCGCAGTAAAAAATACCGCATTGTTCACACCAGACGCTGGCTGGGGTTCCACCCTGTGGGCCAGTCTCGCTGATTCTCGCTCCACCGATCGATAAAGGATCCATGTTTAAGGGGTCGGGTTCATCACAGAGCTGGCAGATTGGGATACACGTCCTGGAGGGGTTATCTTGCTGCAGAGCGCCTGTTACAGCCTCCTCTCCCACTAATTTGGCTATTACGCGTTCTAATGCACGATTTCTTGGCAACTGATTAATGCCTTTTTCATCCAGCAGTGCAACAATTCGATGGCAAGTGGGGCAGAATAGTCCGTGCGTTAGACTTTGAATCGCCTGTGGAGGGACACTCGTTGGTTGAGTAACTTGGCTAAATCCTAGCACGCTGGGGCAAATGATAGTTGGCGGGCGTCCTGCGTAAATCCCCGCCCTACTTGTCACAACTACCCCAGAATCGGCTTCACTGACGATGCTCTGTTGATCTGAGTCAGTTCCGCCGTGACTAGCCCCACTGACTGTGGAACTGCTGCCTTCCAGATTGGGTTCATTGTGAACTATGGCTTCGAAAGCTGTTGAGGGACGTTTATGCGAGTTGGCAGAGGCCTCGGTCGCAGATAAAATCGCCTGAATAGCGACTGAAACTGTCGCATCTGAGGTTGGATGCAGTGCGGAAACCGCGCATGACGTGCACAACGAGTGGCCACAGGGGAGAAGGACAGGACTGAGGAAATAGCGGGAACATGTGGGGCACCTCAGCTCAGGGTCCATCTTGGCCAGGCCTGTTTGTGACCGCGTGGACACCGTGGAGACGGTGGAACACCTGTTTGGACTTGCCGTGGTGGGGGCGGCGGATATGGTAGCCTTGGCGGTTGTTGCCATAGCAGAGTTAGCCCATTTGACGGTTGAGCTGTCGGGGGTGTATTGGCCTCAAAACAACAATGCCTGTATGAGCGTACCGTCCGTACAAACGTGTTGCAGTGGACGTCTGGAATGGTGGCGAACACGCGCATCCCCGCCTGTCCGCAAGCCTCGCGTGCGCGCGTGTGCGACCCGCGACAGCTGGCTGCCATTTAATTGGCTGTGACGGCGTAAGTCGAGAGACATTATCCCGCTGGCTTGAATAGCATACTAAATGGCTTTGTTGAACGATTTTACCAGACTCACGTGATGTGGACCCCAGGGTTTCGTATTGTCTAAAGCAGGAAATTTCAAGATTGAAAAAATACGCTCCAAGAGTTTAACTACAACCAGTGTCCACAGTGAAGCTGATGAGGTGGGGTGTTCTCAGGGGCCGTTGAAACGCACAGAATATTCTTCTACATCCACTTAATTTTTACAAATGACACCTGCCTATAAACTGCTATAGTTACTCACCCAGAAACGCAAAACGCACAAACAATCGTGTGCATAAATTTTAATCGCGGTACACGATTCGAATGCCCTGGGGAAACACAAACCCGACGCTAAAGCCTACTTAGGCTGTAAGGTTTTCCTGGTCAAATGTCTTTTTTTGCCGTACAAGGAAACGTATTTGCGTCAGTGTTAAGTGTGGTTGTGGATGCTAACTGACACGGATTTGAATTGTCATTTTTCGCCCAGAAAACCTCATAACTCTCAGATTACCTACTCAACTAGTGAAATGAACAAAGCCCTTCGTATTTTACATTCATGAAATGGGTTATTTAATCTTAAAAAGCTCTATTCCGAATTTTGCGGAACTCGCATCTGTGGTTGGACTACTTAGAATTTATTTCGCTCTGTATTTTGAAAATAACTAATCTACTCAAAAGCCTGAGTAGCAACGGCGAAGGCATGCCGAGTGTTAAGGACCATCCACACAAAACTTGCATTCTTGGTTCACTGCTAGACGCCACTAGCTGTGGTAGCTCGGCTCGTCTTACTCTGGAGGCATTGCATGATTAACATCTGGTCCGACGGGACTAACGAAATTAATCTGCATGCGTACAAGCGCCATTTAACGTCGAGTCTTGGACAGTCATTGCTATTCGGAATACAAAGAACGCTGCTGTAAGCCATACTTCTTAACATGTTAAGGAACTGCTGGTGCCCTGTGCTTCATTGTGCCATGGGATTTCACAATTTGAGCGTGATAGCCTAAATACGTATACTTGTGGATTAATCGGTAGTAATAAAGTACTAATACAGTATCTCTCATGAAGGGTCATACACCAAATTGTAGCAAAATTTGTTTCCTTCAGTTACTTTATCGTTGATGGTGTTAGAAATTTTACGGCAATGGCTAAACATAACTCGGATCTAAAATTGGTACCTGAAGTAAATTTCACGAATTCTGCATCTTTGGAGAGGATTGATCAAATTTAGTAGATTGTCCGTCGAATGAGCGTCTAAATATTAATTCAATTAAGAAGTTCTAAATTACAAAACTGAGCAATATTTTACTTTATCTGGCAGTTTTTTTAATTCCTCGGATTGATGAATGGTAGAGTCCTTTGTAAAGTTACAAACTCGTTTAAAATTCTGAATTTTAACGCGAAAACTATAAATAAAAACAGCGAAATTAAAAGTGCTGAATCTTTAATACATGTTTCGAAAATCGATAATTTTCAGTTAATCGTTAATGAAGTGAACTGCATTTCATTAAACATGTACTGCTTAATTGTTCTAGCCAAACTTTTTTCATTTGAATGATCAGCAAATGTCCCTTCTCAACTTTTTAAGGAGAATTTGATTTTTTCATCAATCGGTACAATAAAATAATCTGAAAATTTGTCTCTTCATTTAAACTTAAATAAAATAATCAGACAAAATTTAGGGCCAAGTTGTGATCAGTTGAATCCACATATGCATTAAAGTGAACACAGGCAAAGTAGTGTGCTCAAATTTGGTAAAAATTTGGCCCAGTTAAGGTCGATTTTTAAAGTTAAATCGCAAATCCATCTGCACTCATTCCCGATTTTATTGCATAATTAAATTGTGCATACAAATTAGTTGTAAGGATTACTGGCCAAATTACTAAATGAAAACTCGTTAGCCAACGGTAGTCATCCATTTCAAACGGATTTAAAGCAAGTCGTTTTGGACAATCGTAACCAATGAAACCACTAAGCGCATAGGTTATAATCGATGGCAAGATCGATAATCAAGCAGTCCACTTGGTAAAATAATGTACGCCACTGACACACTTTTTTTTAAATTTCACCATACATAGAATTTAGTTTTGTGGATTAAAACAGTTAAATCGAAGACAATTGTGCTGCAGAATCTTCTTAAAATAATAAAACAATTTTCTTTAACTTTCAAAAAAATAAATCTAGTTAGATGTGAATAGGAAATCAAGCGAATTTCAACTTATTTAAGCATCGATTGGGTAATGTAATTATGACTGCTGCGGATAGCTGAAATCTTTGTTTAAACTTTGCTTACACCAAACGGAATCATCTCATAGCAACCTATCAGTAGAACGTAGCGGTGGCCATGGTAACTTGCACTGTAGTCATACGGTCATTAACTGCACCGGCTCCATTCGTTTAACCGAAATGCACATTTCATGTACTGCTTGTCATCGCATACACGCTGGTGGGTGCGTACTTATAATTCTTGGCATTGGCATTCTATCAAAAACATTGAATTAACAGTCTAATTGCTTAATCATTCAAGAGGCAATTTTTGCATTTGGGCGGTAATTTCACTCTCTTTTCCACGGAAAGCTGCATGCATAAATCAATAGTGGTATCAAGAAATGATTGGGGTAAGAAGAAGAAAATGGCCGTCATTTTGGTTTCGGACGATATTTCTGTGGGGTGTGGCGAAGTGATCAGGATTTAACACACAAAGTTAGCTTCGTAAATTATTTGCAGTTGAAAATGCTATGTTCTTGGCATTATTAGGTCGGATCGCTATTTGTTAACACCGAGGTTTAAGGTCGTAGCGAGGACAAGGGTGGCACGGTAGTACTGATACAAAGGTGCTTTGCAACAATCGTAAATAATCAAAGACCATTTGTTGGCACATCAGCAACTTCTTCCATTTGACCACCTGTAGCGGTTTCGCTCGCATTACCTTATAATCCTGCTAATTAACTATCCGTAACACCCCGAGATGAGGGGCAAGATAAAAGAGAGCGGAAATGACTGTTTTTTTTGTCTTAGGCCACGCAAGTCTTTTTATAGATGACTGCGTTAGTGAATACCAATCATCAACTGTAATCGAAAATCGATGGCATTCGATAAACTCGTAAATTAGGTTCACTTGCACTCTTTTAATGAATGTTCTCTACACAATAAAGCAAAACACGGATGAGTCCTCGAGATGCTCAGTCCAACCGAACAGCAAAGATTTTGACGTGACGAAATATTGAAATGATTGGGCAATTCTTAGGCAGCGAAAGGGGTTTCATAAATGTAAGAGCGTCCAAGTATTAAACTTTGCTAAATACTGCCTGAAGTAGGTTTGGACATCATGGCCATGTCAGTTAAATAGCCTCAGTTCAATCGTTTTTTAATCTGCTGCGATTTTATCAAATTGACGTGTACGATTGCTGAGAAATAATTAAGGACCAGAATGTTGACATGCATCTGCAATTTAACAGGTTTTATGAACAAAGAACATCAAAATAATAAGGGTTTATTGTTTAACTTTAGCAAAGAAATCAGTATTCTTTAGGATTTCAAAAAAAAATTAAGGTGAATTTTACCTGTTTGGCGTTCAATGAGGCCTCAAATTTTATTTTTACACAATTGATGTGGAATTTCAGTTGATCTGACAGATTGTCCCGCGAAATTGGATCGTTCAGTCAACAGAGTGTCCAGTCTCAGGTGAAAATTTTGAGGCTAAGAGCCGTGTTCAAACCAACCGGAATCACGACGAAAATCAGGTTAACCAAATGGAGCAAAACCACCAAATATCGCTTTTTTTTCAAAATCGATTGAAATGCCATCTTAACCGAGGAAACTAATTCTCAGAGCCAAGTCAAAATTATGCTAATAATCAACACCTTGCAACAGTTAAAGCTGATGGACCAGAACCAGGCTTATTGTCACTCTGTGACTAATAGCAAGCTACTTACAGGCCCTAACACAGCTCATAAACGCAACTGACTTTTGATAGACGGTTTAGTAGTGCTCGTGCCTACAGACGAGGATCCCATAAGGCTTGTCCATTATCACAACTGCGGTCATTGGTTCACCACAAATTAGACATCCACTTGATTATAACAAAGACACGAATATCAAGCGAATGAGCGAGCTGATTGTAGCGTGTTTTCCTAAGGTATTCCACTGGCTATGCACTGGTGTTATCATTTACTCCCGGTGAGACTAGCGACCTCGTAGAACCTCTAAGATTCCATTTGGAGGGAAAAAATATTTTTTTCGACATGTTAAAGGCAGCCTTGCTCATCATAAGTGATACCTTTATTGACGAAAAAACATACAGGAAAATAAGGGTTTTTGCTTTTTGAGTCAGGAACCTGACACACCGGCGTCTAAATGACCACTTCACACTTGTATTTCGATGAATTATCAAACTTCTTTCAGTTTAATTCATGTATTTTAACTTTGGCACCGTTTATTGACGCAATGCAAGTAGAAAAAATCTTTTCCAGCCACCTGAGGCATGCGATTAATCTCAACATTTTTGTATTTTGAAATAGTTGAGGATGTAGGTCCGCTTACTCCCTCTGTGGATGTTTTTGCCATATTGGTGTGCGGATGGAATATGCCCAGAAATAGCTTCATAACCCGCTTGTTCGTCCTTTTATATAGGTGAATTTTTTTCGTCATGCGCCGAAATCTCTACTTCTACTTCAAACGTATTAACATCCGTGATTTCACCAATGTTGGTCAAATCATTTAGTACAGAACCTTGTTCCAAAGTACACTGGACTACCATAGGCAGGTTTTGACTTGACCGCAGTAATTTCCACTCACATTAAAAATATCTGTATCCGAAAGGATTACGCAGAGATTCAACCGGAAACATACTACTTATTACCAAACCTACAATGCCAGCGAACAGCCAGTAAAACTGGCAAGGTGATTGTACTTTGATCAAAATGTTGCCTCCTATTATAGTGGTTTGGCTTCGACGATGGTTATAACTGAGCTGTGGTACATTGTTGTGCTGAACGGATTAACGTCCGTCGGTGATACTTTAGCGGCATACAAGGGCGTAGACATATTGCACCACGCCGGTCTCAGACCATCCGCCGTCTCTCCATGCTTGAATGGGCTGCGAGGAAGATATACAGCCAACCAGAGACAGACACGAATGAGATGCGGTATGTGATGAGTGGTGTAACCACTATGGTGGGCTCAGACGGACGGTCCCTAGCGTTAAGTTCTGGCTTATAATTGGCCAACAAAGCCTGTTTTACTGTACCAAACGTCGTCATTCTAGGGCTTGAGTATTTAACAATGCCTCTGCTAAAAAAGCCTAGCTAAGCCAAATTCATTTGGCACAACCTATGATTTATAAATAACCTCTGAGTCTTGTTATGTTCATAATCCTAGATGCTGAAAGCGCGGAATTGGGGACCAGAATTTTCCCAGCCACATGCAATGTCCGCTGATGTGTTATGTTACCAAACTCAAGTACCAAAATTAACATAGAATGCGAAAAATAACTCGAAGCGTTTTTGTAGAATCTTCAACGCAGTGAATTTGATGCTGGGCTTTGGTACCACCACCACCACCACCACCACCACCACCACCACCACCACCACCACCACCACCACCACCACCACCACCACCACC